>JACMIG010001474.1:9054-20202 GCA_014805385.1 Levipalatum texanum
GGGCAGGACAGGACAGCCAACGAGTCCGGGAGCAGCTGGACAAAGCTTATCCTCCCTAACAAGGGAACGGCGGCGCCCCCCGAGGGCCAGACCAGATCCGAGGATAATGGGAAGGAGATGGGGGGCTACAGTACCACTAAAGGTATATCACGAGAACGGGAGATTAGGAGTGGTCGAGTTCGGATCCTCGTCTAAGGAGTAACGAAATCTCTTTGTAGAAGTATGTAGAAGTATAAATCTCAAATTCGCAGCTGACATTCAGTCTAGCGCAGGGAAGTAGGTCTTCCTAGATCTATCATCCGACAGCCTTACCCTGGCGTGCTCCGGCGATGCCGACGTAGGCGACGGCGTGGGCGTCGTCCCTCCGTCCGAGGGGATACGATGGCGCAACGTCCGAAGCAGGCGACCAGCGCCACACGCGGATTGACTGCAATATACACGTTTTGTGCTTTTCCAAGCATTTTCTGTTGGAAAAAAACGGGGTATTTCAAATGATGTCAGATCCCATGGGGGTAAGTTTTAAAAAAATACTGGATACGACTTCCATCAACTATAATTTTCGCGGATCCCTCTTTGTGGGGAGTGATGGGCTCCGGAAATAGTCATAATCGAATTCAAGCGAATAATATAAGCCAAAGAGGGGCAGTAATGCACAGGGGGGCCCTTCCAGATGAGGTCAGCGCATTATCCGAGAAAAGGGGCGCGGGATAATGGAGGCGGGCGGAGGGAATCAAAAAGTGTCACAAGGCCGGGCGCCACCTTGCATTATGGAAGAAGAAGCGGAGAAAGAACAAGGGGAGGACGAGAGGAGGGCGGCGAAAGGGAGAGTGCGGAGGGGTTTGCATCCCAGTGCTGGAGGGGGTCGGGTAAACGGTATTGGGGTGGAAGGGTCTTTCAGATGGAGAAGGGAGAGGCAGGGCATGAATCATGCAGCAGTCCCATCAACATAATCCTGGAGGTCCTGTGGAGGGAGAGGGAAGAACACTCCATCACTCTTCCCTCGCTACAAGATCCTCCCTTCTGGAATTACTACGAAGCCCCTTAGGGAACATCATCTAACTAATAAACGAGTATACGTGTTGAAGGATTTCCTTCAGTGTTCGGGACCTGTATCAAATAAGAAGTCCTTTTTTGAGCAGTGATTTGTACCTGGGTTGCTCGATTATGCCAACAAAAGACAAAACCCGTTGGCTCATAAACCAATCATCGTAAAGAAAACATTGTAGTTTTGAATATATTTTATTGCAAGATTAAATGGAAGCACATACTATTGAACAAGTTCCAAATATAACAACGACAACAACATATATATTCAAAGAACATAAATGAACATCTATTCCTCCTTCTCTGCTACAAAGTCCTCTTTCTTCTTGTCAGTATTCGCTTCGTCTTTTTTCTCATCCGTATTCTTTTCTTCTTTTCTCTCCTCCTGTTCTTTCGGTCGCATACTGTACTTTCTCCGGCTGCAACATCAATCAAAATATTACCCATTCTGCTTTGTGGAGGAATGAGTTCCAAACCTGAAGTAGTTTTTAGCAACTCCGGCCAGTATGGACTTGCGCACGACTTGAATGTAGAAGGTAACCTGAAAAAGATGAATATTAGTAAAATGATTATATTGGCATCTCCAATGGAAATATTCGTAGAGATTTCCAGTTGAGTCCAACCTTGGGGTCGCCGAGATCGACTCGTGCTGCAGGTGCCACCATAGCCACGGCATCGTTGAGCATCGACAACACCGACGCCTTCTTTATCTATAATTCATGGCCTTGTATTTTGAAATTGGATGATATTTCGCCCTATTCATCTTCCCCCCGCCTCCGTACCTGGTCGTTATTTCTGCTCTTGAATTCTAGAGCGTATGTCGGGAGAGCACCTTCAGCATCAACAACGAGATGTCGTTGGACGAGCTGGGGATGTCCGATTCAATTTGTTTTAAAAAATTCTGATGTGTACCTTGACTATGGCGTCATTCATCTCCTTCAACCCCACTACCGTTGTTTCTTCTACAGGAACCACTCGCTGAAATTAGGGATGGTTAAAGAACGGCATATACCCGAAGGATAGAAAAATGGTTTTGGAAAATGGAACAGCACCTGAAGGTATCTGCACCTAGGCGAAGCCTGTGTCAGTTCTATCATCCGATCTCCAAGCGATACAACGTCGGCACCTGATAGTGAAGCTGATTGTAAAAAAAAGCGAAATATATTTTAGAGACAAAAATCTTACCCTTAACCGTGATAAATAGGCAGTTCTTCACGCCCGTCGGTCGCTGGTGGCAGCGTTTCTCCTGATAAATTGGATCATTATTTCAACACCGCTATAACTGACAATCTGTATCGACATACCTTCCTCTGCTTCTGCACTGTTTCGTTGCACTGTCGCTTGAGGGTGTCAGCTATGTCCTCATCCGGGTCTCCGCCCTCATCGGAGGAACCATCAGCTGCTGCACAACACGAAATACTTCTATTCTCAATTCATTCTGCCTGAAATATGAAAAGTGAAACCAACCAGCAACATCGTCCTCCTTCTTCTCAGTACTAATTGAAGTCGCCGGTCCTGTAGAATACGCGCAATAGATTTTTTTCCCCAATGCGAGGTAGACGCCACTTTCCAACCTCACCTCTTTCTCCGAGAATCTCGTCGACGAGGTTGTAGGCCTCTCGCAGAGCCTCCTTCTCGTGTCCGTCGCAAGTGAAAAAGAGACCTGACAGGCCAGCCTCGACGCACTTCTGCTTCACGCTAAATGGAGTAAATATTAATCACTCGACAGAAAATATCGGTTATATCACGCGAGAAATGAGACTGACTGGTTGTTCCATTGAAACTTCCGCTTTCTGTTATCGCCCATCACGAGAGGATAGTAGTTCCCTGGAGATCGAAAATTCAATTCAAGAAGAATTGATTAAACATCGCGTAGCGGAAAGTAATTTAAAAAATATCGCGTATGGCACAACGTGATGGAGAACAATTAGAAAACTCGAAGAAAACAACATCTAGCAATGAGCAAGAGAGATGATAAAATGTCTTTAATTGGTTGCAGATAATTTCTCCTCCCTTCAAGCTGGCATTGATAGCGCTCTTAATTGGATCACGTAACGCGCGCTATCGCAGAGGAAAGATCCGAACATCTCCGCCCAGGGGAGAATAGCGGTGCCGCTGTGAGGGGCGAATGATCTTATCCCTTGGGACACTGGCGATTGGATCACCGAACAAACTAGCTGACAAACCCGAAGAAGGTCCCAATATTGTTATCTGATAACATTGATCCCGATGACCTTCTATAAAAGGGATTTAAATTTATGGGTACCTGAGTCGGGAGGGCGGGAGGAGGAGGAGGCAGCGGATGTGGAGGAATCAACGCTTCCTCGTCGTCGTCATCGACGATTCTCCGGTTGAAGACCATGCCCCTTCTTCGCAGATAGGAAGAAGGCTGGGGGACAATGGGAAGAGGAGGAGGAGGTCACTCCCTCCAGCTGCCCTCCCTCCAATAAGGCAGGTGCTTTTCGTCCTCCCTCCCTCCTCCTCCTCGTTGTTTCCTTATTCCTCCGTCGCGCCCTCCCACCCTAATGGCGTAACAAACTGGTCTGAAGGGAGGGGCGTATGGCCATCCTCCTTCTCTCCCTCTCTATTCGACGGCTCACCCTGGGAGTCGTATAACGCGACTCCGCTAGCCGATGGGAAGGACGAAGACTATCGGGACAACCCATCTAATCGTCCCGGAAAGGCACCCTCAATCGCCCCCATAAAGCGCAGCAGCCGGAGAAACGATGACAAAAGGAGAGCGCAGAGAGCAGAACGAAGCAAATCTTCAACGATGTTAGTGGATGAAAGAGCCCTCTAGAGAGAATTATACGCCCAATGAGGTATAATCCCGAGAAAAGTATAGAAAACGAAGATTTTAAAAAATCTTTGAAAACTTGGGGACCGGGAAATTCAAGTCCGTGTGGTAGCTCGACATTTTCACCCTATTCGGCGGATCGTAGATACGTGTATTGGAGATGCTAGCCTGGTCAATCTACCCTTTCATGCTTTTTCATAATTTTCGTTCCGACCAGCTGACGGTGTATTCGCGGCATGTTTTTTTAAAAATTAAATGAGCAATTCACGTATAGAAGTTTGTAAATGCGAAAAAAAAATTCACATATAGAACGTTGTGAAGGAGAAGTGCACATAGCCAACCTCCTTTCGCTGTACGACACAATGCGAAAGAGTGTGAAATAATGTTTATCGATCTGCCCATAATCACCCGCGCGTAGTCAGAATGTCTTCCACTTCTTGTCATCGTAGGCGGTGAATGCCTCGGCTGCCCGTTCTTCGTCCACTTCCACCACGGTCGCCGCCTCCAGTAGCCATTCCATTTCAACCATGGAGAACGTGACTGGTCTGGAAGGCGTGACGATAATTCATTGGTACTTTGATAATTAAAATATAAAAGCCACCTAATCTGTCGTGTCCCCCTTCGTATTCTGCCTACGGCGACGACGTGCTCGTCGCCCACGAAGGATTCCTCGAAAACGAACTGCCCTTGACGGGCGCCATCGTGGAAATACTCCGTCGTCGTCAGTAGGCATCCTGAAATAATGAATAATTAACCATCACCATTAACGATATTAACAAGGAAAATTTAATCAATGTAGTACCCGGTACATGCTCCTCCTCCTCGCGCAATCGGAATTCGAGCTTGCCGAGGTCCTCACTGATCCCTGCACCCGTCGCTTTGAGTACAGCCTCCTTGAGACACCAGTGGCGGTAGAATGAGATCCATCTGACAATGAGAATGGGACCATCGCTTGCCTCCGTTATTCCTCTCTCCTACCTTTCCCTCTCTGTCCTCCACCGCAACATGGATTCGCGTTCGCGCGGTGTAAAGGCCTTTCGTAGCCGCTCGATCCGAGCCTTGGAACCTGCGAAGACGAATTCAAATTTCCAGGTCGGTGCAACAATTCCAGCCATCTACATCTCAGCCTTCACATTCAGCACTGGTCGTCTTCAGAAGTTCGTCAAGTGAAAATTTCACGTTGTAGTAATAATGCAAAAATGGGAAATGTTCGGTATGCGCAGTAAGATCGAATTTGATAATTACCCTCTCCGCCCTCGTCGACTCGCATAACGTCGACGCCGATCGCCGAGTCCTCCACCTCAGACGACGCCGCGAGCACCACGAGGTCGCCCTATAAAGATACGGTAGGTCTAACGCCAAATAATAGCTAATCGATAATCGGTACTCGATAATTGATACCTGATGCGATACGTTAAAGACGATCTCGCCCGTGCAATCTTCCGGTTTTCCGCGGGGACTCCGCATTATCCGTCGACTAGCGGCTTCCCATGGAACGCCGATCTGTATCGGGAGGGATAACTCGATTACGGTATAATTGGTCACTTCTCCAAATGCCCTCCGTATGAGGAGGCGGCCGAGGACGCACGCGAGGGCGTCATCGCGGTATCGGAATCTACAATAACATCGATGACGATCGATGGAGGTGAGAAGGGGTGAAAAGGAAGGAACCTGCTCTGGGCGGCGACGTCATCTGGCGGAAGACACTGCAGGGCACGACGAAAGAGGAGCTCGAAATGTGGGAGGGCGTCGGCCTGGAAGCTAGCAATACCGTTTACTCCAAGTATACCAAAAATAATGGAGAATTCTAACCTGTCGGAGACTGACAGCCCATCGTAGGCAGACGGTGCCCGCCCCTGCTGCCATCCCACTGAAGGGTGTCTCTCCTCGAGGTGCCCATGCTATCTACCGAGTGCCTCTAATCATTCGCGTCGTCGTGCCGCAAAATATAGGCAATGTATGCTGACATGTTGCACGCTCCAGAGAGAGCGATACTAGGCAATTGCTCCAAATTTATATCCACGGCAGACTCTGCGGACAATGAATTCGGGAAGTGGCTGGGCGAAAGGTACAAGGTCTCAAAGGCATTTCGTGACAACAACAAAATACACGCGATTATTATTATTATTATTGTAACGAAAGCTTTGATTACACCAAATCATACAAATACGAACGCTGGGTGGCGCTGTCATCACGATTGAGAAAGTGTGCAATAAGTCAGCGATGGAACGGGGGCGATTGCTAGTGTGCCACTAGAAAGGGTGTCAATATTTCACAATGGCGAGGGAGAGAGAGCAACAAAAAAGGCAACCTCGACAAGTCAAAGAGAGCACGGGGATCCTCACGATAACGGATCGACGGGGCGAGTCTAAAGCAGAGACAACAACTGGAATGGTACGTCCAAGGTTATGCGGGAACTATGCGATCACCAGGGCAGGGGTGCGAGGCCTATCGAATCGTCCCGTGGGGAATTCCTCGTGCGGCGCATTCGCCCTCATAGATGAGGAGACGCCACAACTTCTTGACAAAGTCCTCGGAGTCGTTGTCGATGATCATGGCTATATCCTCTTGTATCTTATCCGCCGCGCTTTGCGCTTGCACTTTCTCTATGATGAAGTTTATCAACGTCGGATCCTCCTCTCCGATGTAGCCCTGCAAGGGGACCAGATTTCAATGTCGAAAGAACGTTAGATGTTCCCGAAAAAGGTTGATCAAAGAGGGGATGCAGCTCCCAAAAAGTGTAGGTACCTTGATCTTCCTGCTGATCCATGGTCGAATCCTCGTCATCACATCAGCCTTCTCGAACAGATCGTACCGAATCGGCGTTGCAAACAATTCCGCTGCAACATCCACCATTAAATCCAATAGAATGACGATTCATAATCAATTTACAGAACCCGGAAACGTACTCATATCGGAAGGTATGGAGCTGGCCACCTCCTTCTGCATCTTACGGAGCTCTTCTGAAAGCAAGCATAAATTTTTTCAGCATGGATTTGTTATCCTCCCATCAATATAGTCAGCATCGCTTTTACGCACGTTTGACGCCCTGCCTATTTATCGAGAAACTTGAGCGTAAATCGCGAGCATAAAGATTGAACTGATTGCGAATGGTGTTCGTGCTGACATACTGTGAATGGTTCTGTATAACAGTCCCACGTACCCGCGGTCATGGTCTTCATCCTCTCCTCGTGGGTGATCTCAAACTTCTTGAGCTTCTTCCGTGCCACGAGCACCTCTTCATCGTCGTCGTTGGCGGCGTCGAAGACGGCAGCCGAGGACTGCTTCAGAGTATTCAAGCGGATGGGACCAGAGCTCATCAGAGGGGATCTGAACGAGAAAAAAAATGTATATTTACAAAAAGAAATCAAAATGTATTTTGATGCGTTTTTCTTATCGCAGCGCAATGCGCCGTGAACACTTGTCTAATAATAAACAGCATAAGAAGAACTCACCGTGCTGCCACAGGAGAAGCGACGTTAGGGGAAGACGTCCCTGGAAAACATATAATCCCAACCATTCTTATTTATTATAATTACGGCCAGAATAAATGCGCACCTGTGCCATTCGATCCGACGGAAGGTGAGTCGACGGCAACTGAAAAACAATATTCGTTTGATATCTCGGTGAAGCAAAGATCAATGGCTAACTAAATATGGTGCAAAGATCAATGGATAAATATGTGTCGTAAATCACGGCCCATGATAAAAAAATTCGTGCCCTCACCGGTGGACCACTGCTTGGCCTCCTGCACTATGTCGTTCTCCTTCGTTCCCTCCTCTCCTCCTTCCTTCTCATCATCGCTTCCACTGCCCGAGTCACTCGATGATTCCTCTGCAGAGAGGAATGGATGATATTTGCCAGAGACAATTATATTTCTACCTCCGGGTGCCCGTTTCCTCTGTCCTAGTGGCTGGTGGGGATTGGGAGATCCACTGCCATCTCGCTGCGCCTTTGCTCGTGCGGCCGCCTCCTGGCAAATATCCATTGATTTGGTCGCCAATTACTATGGAACACTGCTTGCCCCGCGGAGCATGAATACGAACCTTGGCCTGGTGCCTTCTCTGTGCCTCTTCCTCCACCTCCGCCGACTTCATTCCTGCCTTGGCCTTGGACTCCTCGATTATCTGCTTCTTGAGGTCCTCAATCTCCTGTTGCTCCTTCTGCCTGTCCTTCGCATCCGCCTCCTTCTCCCGCTCGAAGTCACGTCGTCTTTGGTATAATGAATCCCGTCGGCTGAAAAAGAGGATATTAAACATGGTGAACAGTCGATTCTTGAACATTTCGAAATTGGACTCACTTGTAGTACTTGGGGTCGTCCCGTTCATCGTCATAGTCCTCGAGAAAGGCTCGGAGCTTCTTGGCCTCCTGCACATGGACAAATGAAAAGGGTACGGAGATCCAGATACCTTGAGTGTTTCCAGTTTCTTCTTCTTTTCTCTCTCATCGTCGCGCTCGTATTTGCGAGCCTGCAATTTACACATTTATAATTTAAAAATAGACGAAAAAATGAGAATTGACTAGAAATGAGGATTAAAGTCCTCTAGCAAACGTGAAACCATTTTTTGTGAAATTCTCACCATCTTCTTCTCGCGTCCCTCCCACGACTTCAATCGATCGTTGTACTCGGCCTCCTTCCGCTTCATTATTCTCTTCAGCTCCCGCTTCTCGCGCTCATCTTCCGAATCCTTCGACTCCCTGCAAAGTTACTTGTGAAATAAATAATTTTACAAGGAAAGCAATTAGAAATCCAAAATGTGACGTTTTCAAAACGTACTTGCTGGGACTGCGCGCCCGTCTCTTGCTCTCCCTCTTCTTCCTGTCCCTGCTGTTTCGGCTGTCATACGAAGATGAGGAAGAGGAGCGGGAGGAGCCAGAGGATCGACTCGAGCGCGAAGAGGAGGTTGAACGACGGCGACGTCTGAATCATCCGTCAAGAATTTTAAAAAAATATAATTATATCAAAGAAAGTTGTTTTTTTATAAGTGAATGCCCACTTATTCCGCGGACTCTTCCGCCCATTTCGTCCTCGACTCCTGCTGCGACTTCTACTACGAGATCGTCGACGCCCTCGCGAGTCCTGCAAAATCGTCGAGTAAATCTCCGTCCACCATATATACAACCCTGCCGGGTTGGAATCCCGGCCTCGACGAGGTCCCCCTCTGCGCCCCCCGTGAGTAGAGTGCATGCCAAAGGGGGAATACGCAGAGAGGCCTCATCGCGTGGCCGGGCGCGCGCACTTTTTGCGTCCGTGTCGCGCAGCATTCAGATAGACAGACTAAAAACGAGGAGAACTGGGCGCGCGAATGTGGCCACATCTGGATTGTGTGAAAGCACGAGTAAATGCATGCACGGGGTGCTAAAATACCGGAAAAAGAATATTCCGAACCGAGGAGTGCTCTCATTTCTAGAGGGGGGAAGTGAAAGTGCAGTGGAGAGGAAGGGTATCACTTATTTTCGAGGCAAGAGGGAATGCGGGTAAACTTGCGGTAGAGTTTTGGTCGTCTCTGTGGGGGAAGCCTAACCCTCGTAGCAAGTGCCTGAAATAGCCGTAGGCTTTAATCATGAGGGAAGGGACACGGAGGAAAAACCGGTGCAGGGACCATGACACGGCACACCGAAAGATGATAGAGAAGCGATAGTGTTGACTGGCCCGAAGTGAATGTGCAGTGTGCGATTGCCATCACGGTGCCACCCCCGCCCCCGGAGGACTACTGTACCTCGTGGGGGAATAAGCAGAAGACTAGCGACAGGGAGCTTGGTGGTGAGAAGCGTGCGACGGGGCGAGGAGCCTTCCCTCCTTACCATGAGGGAGCCTGTACCCGGTGAGAAAGAAAGAAGGCCATCCAACGAGGCAACTCAAGTGTCTATTCGAGTCCCTTCGATGGGGTTGAAGGGACTCGAATGGCTGGCGAAGGTTAGAGGTATCGATCAGAGGGGAGTTAGGAGTGCATGCGAAGGGGGGAATGAAGATTCATCCACACATCCAGCGAATCACACACGCACATACCGTAGCCTGCAGGGGAATCTCTGGCTGAGAGAGCGCGCGCCATTTCTCCAACCCTAGAATTCGGAGAACCAGGTATGGAACGGTTTCTGGGAGGGGATTCTGGATTAAGATTAGTCGGCACAGGACACAATGGGAAGAGGTAGTAGGCAGTAGGAATTGGCATGCGACTGGCGCGAAAATTAACCGGAGGGATGGAGAGTGGGTGCGATGGGAGCAAGAGTGGAAAGTGTGCTCAAGGGGGTTAGGACCTACACGGTTTGCACCAAAAGCTGTCACCCTAAGGTTCCATGACTCCAGTTCAAAATATAAAATGAAAATATCTTGATTCATATGAAAATATCTTGATTCATTCTGAAGCGGTGTAAGCCGAGCACGCATGCATGCGACACACTCACTCCTACGGGGACTGGAGGAGTCCACCCCGGGCTAACTGTCCACTCCGAGTCGAGATGCGCCCGAACACGGGTTGCGGTAACAAAGATTGGATACGATTCCGATATCGGCGTAGAGTACGGTGGGTGGTGGGCTTTTTCGCTCTCTCATATCGGTCAATGCATGGTGGGGAGCACGAATAGACTTACGTGTCAGATTTCACCTCCGTCGATGGCTCCATATTGGTGGCGCCTACATAACAAGTGATTGGGGAGGGACAGATCGGATGGGAACTCCGATCCCGACCGATCGATTAGACACGAGGATAAGGAAAAAGGGCCAAGCACGAGCAGGGGCACAGTACCTTTTTGTCGTCCTTCCCGTCCTTGACGTCTTTCTTCGCCGATTTGTCATCCACCTCGCCATCTCAAATTAACGGAATTAAATAAAATTATCGTTCGATTCGCACCTTCGTATTTGAGAAGGTCCGGAAAATCGGTCTCGATGCGTGCCAGGATCTTGAGCCGGAGCTAAAAATTATATTAGAGAGACATCCTATTTATTTTGGTGACAAATTAAGATATATAAAAAAATAAATATATCTGGCCCCCTGGCGCTGACCCCCTGTTCACACCTCTCCAGGAAGGAAGTCGAACTTTAGAAAATTTCTGTCTTAAGACGGAAATTCCGAAATGTTCAAATATCGTGTGAACAGGGGGTCGACAGCTGGGGCCCAAATATTTATGGTAGATACCTTGGGTGACCCCAAGCACCGTGAGGGGTACGGTAGGTCTCGAACAGGCTTTCGCTTCGAGACCAAAAATATAGTTCAACCAATCTTTGGTTGCTCGTATTTAATTTTAACTGCGGTTTTTCGTCAAAATAAGTGTACCAGCGTGCTCGGGGGCCAGAGGCGTACAGTTCA
>JACMIG010001475.1:0-20200 GCA_014805385.1 Levipalatum texanum
AAATTTTAAAAATATTTTCAACTTCTCAAAACGCGTATTTCGCGAAATCGACCCAAGTTGGAGTCGAATATCGCGGTTTTTGACCCCCCGAGGTTGACGATTACCGGTCACCATATATTTTTCTATACTCAAATATAGTGTACGTTCATCTTTATAATGGTCTGACTCAGCCTAGTTTGCAAAAATGACCTGAAAAAAGTGCTAATGTGAAGCAAAAAATAAGAAACTCAAATTTTTTTATTTCAAATTCCTAGGTTAAGTCTATCAAAAGTTATGATTATGCGAAAAATCGCATTTTTCCAACTTTGGACGGCTGCCCCTCCACCACCAATACAGTAATCCGTCCAAAATATTTTGCATATTTCTTAGGTAATCGGGTACTATTACTGGTTAGAGCGGCAAGTGCTACGGATCAACTTGGGCGGCTGGGACCAGGGCTCCTGAGCCTACGGTAAGACTGCCTTTTAATAAGCCATTCTCACGTAGATAACTCATCTCGAATTCGTCAGATACTCATCAGCGAGAGCATAGCCGTCCCAAACCAACCACAATAAATTTGTGGATCAGAATTCATTTGATCGTTGCAGATTCAGCTGGAGGGGCAATTTCCTGTGGCCATGGAAGTCTCCTTCTCCAGACCCTCCTATCACCCGATAGAGGTGTCTATTGTATTCCGAATTCAGGATATTTTCAAAAGCTACATTTTCTGAATATTCTTGAATCAATGCTATTGCAGGTCCTCGAAATTCCGAAAGGCATCAAAGTCTCCCATCACCGCCTCTCACACACTAACAGGGCAGAAGTAATCAAAGTACGGAATCCCCTAAATTGTCGGTCGAGTAGATTAAAGGGTGAATACCTATATACATATTTCATGGATGCTCTTTCAGATGGCTGCTCGCAGGCCGGATCTTCTGGTGGCGGACATAGAAAAATGTCGAAAGGTGGCCTGCCTCAATAACGCTTGGCCAAACGAGTACATGATGTCATTTGGCGTGAGTTCAACATTACAGTATTAGTATCTTCTTTAACAAAAATGATTGCATGTGGCGTTTAGTATGAAGTTCTGAATCGGTTGCAGTGTACATTGCAATAATTTCTATAATCTCCAGTATCTGACCCAGGGGAATTATCGGCGAACCAAACTCGTCTAATGTTCACGTCTAATCACTAAATCTGTCCATTGTCACTAAACTCTCTTCAGACTGAATTCAATTGCCAGACGACGAGAGAAACCCGTTTTCAATGGAGAGAGAATAGTTCTTATTCAGACATGTCTATCTGCCTTCTGTTCCCCATTTGATCAATTTTGCACTTCCACCTGTCATTTTTTAATCAAAACTGAAACGATCCTCTTATTCAGATAAGCGTAGAGCAGGAGAAGTGCGTTGTTCAAGGACTGAGACTCCGTCATCCCGACATCTATGCCGGCGCTGATTGCCCCCTGCGGGTATTCCTTTAATACTAGGCGGATCCAACCGCCTTCGGTGGTGTGTAAGAAGTTCTGTTGTGCTGCACAATAGCATAAATATATTTGACTTGCAGAGGGATGCGCGGCAGCCGGAAAAGTTCGTTATGTGTGAAAAGTTCATCATACCAGCCATCCAGAAGGTGATCATTCTTTGATCACTCATTATTAATGAAAATTATGAAGGGAATTATCCACGTAATTCTCTTCGAGGAATGCCTTAATACGAGCAATGCAAAGTAAGTTAGTTGTAAATACATACATAATTACACTTCAAGTCTACTACCCCGTTAAATTATCCTTAAATCGATGTAGGCGCAACCTTCCGTGCTCTCTCTCTTGTGGACCTCTATGTGTTTAGACCTCTCGCATACAAAATCTAATTTAGGGAACTGTTCTGCAATCTGCTCCGAAGGTCGAAGTTACGCGGGATGGAGCTGAACGAGAAGAAGGTTAAATAATTAAGATTCTGTTGATGAAATTGGTCCATAATAGGCAGAATAGGACCGAAGGGCGTGATTTAAAGAGGATTTCATTAACAGTAGTAAAAGATGCTGTTAATTCAGATCGAATACGCGGTCATAGGGGAGACAGAGCTAGCGCTCGAGGAGTTCATGGAGGGAGCGATGAAGATGGACAGAACCCGCCCCGCCATGTTCTTCGCCGTCTACCGAGACAGGCTCCCAAAGATTCATGGTGAAATATAAGAGAATCGTTGCGAATCGAATATGATCAAGCCATCTGTGACTTCATCTTGCATAGTAGCGAAAACAAATCCACGGGAGCGAGGTGTTATATCCTTTACCAAAATGTATTCGTTTAACAGTCATCTTAGTTGCAGATATTTTCAAGTTCATGGAGAGCAGGCTCGGCGTGGTCACCCAGCAGATCTGCCTCCCTGTTGCCGAGAACATCAGGAATAATATGTACTGCAGTCCTAACTCGTCGTTTCTACTCTACCCCTTTACTCCGTGTAGTGCATGGCTAAACTCCATAACATTTTCATAATATAATAGTTTATAACACCGTTTACATGCACAATTTTCAGTTCCGCAACGATCGACAACGTCCTGGCCAAGATGAACAAGAAGCTCGGTGGCGCCAACTGGACAGTCGCTCCCTCCAGCCAGATCGAGGACCGCGCGGCGTACGAGCAGGCCAAATCCGATTGGTTCGCCGAGCGCATGCTCCTCGGAATCTCCATCGGCCACTGCGAGAAGGATGAAGAGGCGCGAGTCGTCGGGGTCAGTTTTACAGGCTCGCGGCAAGTACTTATACAGTTGATAACTACCTATTTCTATTATTCTTGTGAGTGTATTTTATTTGGTAGATCATCGGCATTCCAAATAGGCCGCAATTTCCCTGGGCGCGAAACTCTCTCCACTGTCAAACCTGCCAAACGACGAGAGAAGCCCCTTTTCAATGGAGAGAGAACTGCAGCGTATGGAACGGAATATCACCAATAATAATGTTACTGCGTTCAAATACCAATGGTGAAATACACGTTCATATCAGATGGGGTATACTTTCGGCACGCCGGAGAACAGGAGCGCCATGTCTTGGTACCAGAGCCCGCACGATCTCACAAGGCATGTTGTCAAGGTATGGTATCGTTTGTGATTAGGGCAAGGGGATTGCACTTTTTCCTCTGCAGGCCTTCGAAGTGTGGTATTTCCAAAACTGCAATACACTCCCGTCGGCCATCCTCGTATACAGAAAGTCCTCTTACGGCAATGACGATGACGCCCTCAAGGTTAATTTGCATTGAAATTGAATTGACAATCGAAAGAGGTTTTTATTGCTTTCAGTCTCTGAGCGCACTGTGACATCCGTATTTTAAAGTGTTACATCATTTTAAGGTGGCTTTCGAAATTGCTCAAGTGAAGGAAGCTATCGTGGAGGTTGGAAAGAAGTTCTGGAAACCGCTCTACAACCCCACCATACAGGTAACCATTTTACTTATTGAATATTCTGCCAACGAGGGACACCGAATACCAAACAAAGCCATTACTTATGGCTCCGGCCACTGGTTAATCTTTTGGATTGTGATTGTATCTTGAGGCGGTCTGCGTGATCTCCCGCGGTGGGGATCGCCTCTTCAAGGCCTGCGGTAACAGTGACGGCAACGTCGATCCCGGAACTGTCGTCGGCATCGACGCCTCCCACCCCGACCGCATCGAATGGCCCATGGTCGCCCATCGAGCAACTACGGTATTTTCGAAACCTCCAGTCCTTTCAGTTACAATTATGTTTTGAAGGGCACGCCGTCCGCTACGCGAGCAGTGCTCGCCATTCACGAACAAGGCGACTGCGACTCGGGCCGTCTACTTCCGCCGGAAGAGTTGAGGGTGAGCTTACCTTCCCCTGGCCGCCTAATAGCGATTCTAACGGCTTCATATTCACACTCTCTCCCTGTGACCAATGATAATCAAGCTTAGCTGTCGTAACTCCCATGATTAATTGGATGATACAGCACTCCGATGGAACTGCAAGAGCATACTGAAATGTTGTTATTTCAGGCCTTGACCTTCGCGATGTGCTTCATGCACGAGGTGTCCACTCAGCCCACTCGCCTGCCAGTCCCTCTTACAGACGCTGATGCAGTCGTTAAGAGAACGAGAATCAACTTCAGGAAGGCGACGTCTGAACATTTTAGAGGAAGTTACCTAATGAAAATTCCAACCGAGGAAACATTATTCTTTCGTTCTTATTGACGGGCATTTGTCATACGCAGTGGGGTTTTACGGATTGCAAGAATAAGATGTGCTTTTAACGGCCTTTTTAGGGAGAGGAATATGGTCCCGTTGGCCTTCGGAGAGGGAAGAGACGCCGCGTACTATGCCAGGATCTCCGACCTTCTCCGCGTTCATCCGCATCTGGAGGGAACCCAGTACTATGCATGAATTTCTTCTACTCCAACTACCAATAGCATCTACTTCTTGTAGCGATACCTCCTGTTCATTCGCCTGTTTGCAATATATACATCAAATAGACATCATTCTTTTGCTTGTGTAACAACTTCCAAACTGTGGTTTAAGTTAGGATAATTTCTCTATCTGGAACGCCTTAACTCCTTTTCTATAAAAATATTCCCTTCAAGTGCATTCAACTCCCTCCGTGGCTCGAAAAAGGGGACTAAAAAGAATGCCTTCCCCTCCTCATCAATTCGCAGTGGCAGATGTTCCGGGCCGCCACCGACTGCAGAATGAGATACGCCGCTTTTTCCTGCCACCCCGGCGCTCGGAGGGGTTCGAATGGGCGTCAATGTGAATGCCCTTTTGCATGAAAGGGGATATTGGATACTCCTCGTTCTCTGCCCAGAAGGATAAAAGATGGACAGCAGACTCGTAACCTAATCCCTCCTTCCTCGACGAAAGACTCTCTTCCGCAGTGTTTCGGTTCTTCTGGACTTCTCCTTCTCTCTCGGAAGTGCAAGCTACTCGGTCCTCCCTTTTCGTCGGGGCGTTCCATCTTTGTCACGCCTCTCCTGGGGGATTTGGGAGGGCGCCTTCCGAGAAGGAGAGGGCAGGACGTGGGACGCCTTTGCTCCCGACGTTGTACATCCGGGCAACTTTATCTGCAGTGGTCGAGATATAGGCGAGACAGTGTTCCACACATCCCCTGGTACGACGATAGGACACAGTTTTGCTAGCACCTTCCACTTTGCAACGATCATCGTTGTTGTTCTATCCGAGTCGAATCTGTTCAAGTGCATAAATTGCTCTACTCCCGTTTCTACAGTTTTTTTTCCTGAAAGTGTATTGTGCAGATGGTGGCCAATTCCATTCGCCGATTCATCCCTTCGTGTCTCCACGACTGGAAAAGGGCAAGAAAACTTTCGGAGGCTTCATGACACATCTCCACGCGTCTTTCGCTTTCTTCTCAACGAGAATCTATAGTTTGCACCTCTCTACAGCAGTGTTCCCACGTCATGCTTGCCACGTGAGTCTCCAAGGGGGAAAAGTTACAACGAGAAACATTTGTCGCAAGCGGATAATACATATCTGCGAAATTCGAGACCGAATATGAAACAGTATCCAGTGTACTAACCGAAATTCTCCCGTTCCGAGAACTGTAGGCTGTTTACTGTGTTCTCCTAAAAATTTGGCGTTTTAGTTATTTCTTCCTTTTGCCTTAGGGCCCGTTCACTTGGATCTCCGCGAGCAAACACAATCTTGTGGAAGAGTTTCGCCGTCCCTCTGTTCCGCATGAAAAAGAGCAGCTGGCCCCATCAGTCTTCTCGTTCCTTCCCCTTCCCCTCAGGACCCTATCCTCATTCTCCTCCCTTCCGCTTCGTCCTCGCCTTGCACTCCCAGGGCTTCTGAAACCTTTGTCTCCGTATAAAAACGTCGCGTAGATTTTGAAGGAAACATTTCCTTTGAGCTGTCATTATAGTCGACTCGCAAGGGGCCAATAAACGCGATAAGCGCACTTTTTTTCCCGCCACTCGGGCCTCTTTCCATCATTCGTGATAGCTCGCCCTTTGCTTTCTATAATGTAGGAACAATATACTCCCGCGATCGCCTTACATTGGCCTGATAGTCAGTTATTATCTAAGACAGTAGAAAGTCGAATACAAAGAAACTGGGACACATAACTTTTATAGTCTGAACTACGATTAATCTATGACCGAGATTCTCGGTCCGAGAAATTCTCTTCCAAAAAGAATCAATGGCCGAAAATTGTTGAAGTAATTCAAAGAGTCTTTTGATATTGAGAAAATATTCATGAAATAATTTGCTCTAGAGCACACTGGAAGTGCATTGAGTGGATGTGGCCAATCTCATCCTCCGATTCGCTCCCTTTTGTGGTAACATGGCCCATTGTGTAGTCTGCTCCTCTCTCCTCCGTCTCCGAAGCCAAAAAGCTAGAAAATTTGTTGAAAGCTCTGAATCCATATCTGCGAGACTCGAGGATAAAAGTGAGACAGTATCATATGATCTTGTAATCGCACGTACGGAGAACAGCGGTTTACATTTTTCCTCCAGAAGACTAGGCGTCCTAGCCATCTTTTCGACTTCATGCACGTTCATTTGGTTCCAAGCGAACAAACACAATCTTGTCGTGTTGGAGTTTCACCGTCCCTCTTTCCGGTTGAAAAAGAGCAGCTATCCCTGAGGCCCATCAGTCTTCTCGTTCCTTTACCCTCGGCCCCCGTCCCCATTCTCCTCCATTCCATCTCGTCCTCGCCCCAAACTCTCAGGGCAACTGAAACTTTTGTCACCGTATAAAAACGCCTTGATTGTAGCCGACAAACTGCCTTGCGTTGTCTACGATCCGCGATGTCCGACGAAGCTATCGACGAAGCTCTCGCTGCCGAACGCGCTTCAGGTAATGTATGCGCTCTCATCTGTGAATGTCGAGTTCATTAAGACACGGAATCTGAGTCAATGGAATCCCCTCCGCCTTCAGTGCAGTTCCATGCTGCTCCTTGGGCAGACGTCGTACTCCCCAGTAGGATGTTTTTCAGTCTATTACAACTACTCCATTTTAGACAGATTTTCAGTGGAGAACTCTCAGGCGGAAACGTTCGGGAGGAAAATAGATGTAAGCAAATTCAAATCAATTTTTTGCAACGTGTTGGGGTTTTTCAGGTGCTGAACAATACATTCAAGCTAAACTTTGAAAAACGACACCATCGTGTATTCCGTTACAAGCTCACATTCTCCATACTGTACGTTCGTTTGAAAACCTGCATCATATGAGAAAGAAATGTAATTTAATGCAGGAATAAAAATGGGAAAGAATGGATGCGACTACACGAACTTCGAGTGAATGAGTGAGTGGAGATTATGCACAGAAAAGTACATTCCTCTTCTTTGCAGCCACGTGCGCCATCTGCTAACGCGTGCAATTTTCGACTTGAAACTAAACATTCAAGAAAGGTGAGCTTTGCACCTATCGACGATTTGGTCGAGTTGTTTCAGATTCCAAGACGTCTTCATCAAGCAAGCGCTCTATGTGCACATCGATCAGTTAATAGACGTAAGTTGTATCTCATTCGTATACGATGAATAATTGAAATTAAAATTAGATCATATTCCGCTAAAACACATTTCATTTTAGGTGATCTGCAAATAGTGGTGTTCCAGATACGATATTCTGCTGTCTTCGACGGAGCTCAGCTGTACTTCACGGCCATCAAGATCGACGATGCGTCGGGAACCATTCCACTAGTACTTGCACCATTTTTACTCTTCGTTTTATGACGGCACATTTCTGTAGGATTCTAAATATGTTTCTTTAACCTAATTATGCAGGATCAAATTGATCGCGACTGTGTCAAGACTCTAAAACTGCTACTCCCCCGAATGCCCGATGAGATCAAATGGAGCCTCGTCTTCGATGCCGAGGTCCCACTCAAGGTTCGCATAGTTATATCGCGGATGGGAGAATTTGTATTGTCAAAGTTCTACATCCCAGTTTGTCATGGCTTGTGTTTATTTGTTGCCAAACAGCTTTCAAACGTAGACCGTTTCCAATGGAAAGAAAAGCATTCGCGCGGAATGTAAACTTAGCTCATTAAAGGGATAATGTTCTTGCTATTCTGAATTTCACATGCAGGAAAACGAGGATTTGATGAAGGACGACGCCCTCCAGTTCTTCAACATTCTCGTCCAGCAAAGGGCCCATAGGAGATTTGCTTGAGGTTCTGTTTCACGATGCATCAGTGTCCAAAGTCTAACAAGTACCAGCTCCACAAGAACTTCGCGAATCGATGCAATTTCTCTATTAGTCAGGGAGAAAACTTCCATTTTGGAAGTTGATATCCGTCCGGTATTTCGTTAAAATTGAATAGATTCTACCCATGGAGCAAACAGCGAGACAAAATGCAATAACGTTTTCTGTGGATGGAACCGGGCCCTAATGACTGGCATTTCGAGAGTTTCGAAGCCTGTTATGCAAGCAATACTGGACCCTAACGGCATTAAAATCATACCTTCTCGATGATTTCTTTGCAAAACCTGCAGACTCCGATTCTATTAGGTTGAGTCACATATTGTGAGACAGCTTTCTATTTTGTTTCTGAGCTCAACTGTCCATTTCGTGGGTAGGTGCGATGGTAAGTGGCCTGTGTGAGTGGTTTTACACACTTAGTCTATTCACCGCTTACCATCGTACCTACCCACGAAATGGGCAGTTTAGCGCAGAAACAAAATAGACATCCGTCTCAAAATATATGACTCAACCTAATATTTTTGCAGGAAAGGTCACGACATGTTCAAGGGGATGTCGTTCCACAAGCCGTGTTCTAGGTTTGCAATATTCCAATATCCGGGGGCAAAGGTGATTCCGGAGTTCTTCAGCTATGACATGTCGAATGATCTGGATAATGGCCTGATCCTCCGAATGGGAATGCGCTGCTCCATCATACCCTACAACGACAGCATTGTACTCAAGGTTGACGGTGAGGTTTTTTTAAAAAATCAAACAATAGTTTAGATAAATGATTGTGATACAAAATGCGAGTTCATACACCCTGCTCTCTACACCATATATCTCGGATCCCTTAACGTTGTAGCATTCAGCCACATCATCGGCATTCTATCCACCAGGACCGCTTCTTGAATTCTTGATGGAGGTGAAACTTGCGCACTGACCGCTAAGCATTGTTAAAGGGGGGCTCACCCCACCCAGCGAATACCACAGAAATCACGAAAACACCATTTCAAAAAGAAACAAATAATCATTATAGAACATCCATTTTGTTTTTCTGGCATTGTACGAAGACAGCGTGCAGTTTAACTTTCTGCTCTACAGTATCCACGAACCAAATTTTGAATTCGCGCGCTAAACCCTGAGGGTCAAGCAACATTGAACGTCGTTTATCTTTCTGCTATATTGTTTCTATTTAAAGTGTTTTATATCATTCTATAGCATTTTTAACGCCACATCAGCTCATCTAGAGTGTTGATGCAAGTTGGAAGGTGAGGTGAGCCCTCCTTTAATTGCAGTTGACGGATTCAGACAGCAAGAGCGACCTCGTCCGTGCTTTCAGAGATCCGAAGACGATGATCGAGATCAAGAAATGGTGCAAGGGTGAGTTTATTCGGTTGGAACAAAAGGTATTTAAACCCCTCCAAAATGGAATTTCCTGTCCATAAAGACTTTGAACTTACTAGGATGGTTGATACGACATTATTTGCTTAGTTCTTGTCTATCCGATATGAACGGTTCTCGTCGTATGTCTGATTCGTTACAGAATATCGGAAATGTATTCAACATAACAACCCTTCGAACTGTCATAGTTAAAGACTCAGGATTCCATTATGAACGAACATTTGCAGACCTGATTGTGAAAACGACGCATCTGAAACAGCAGCAGAGATTCATCAAAATCAAGGGCATCAGCGACCTTACAGCATCCAGGTAAAATAATTCTACCGGTCATTGAGCACAGAGATTAGTGCCACGTCACAAACATAAAAATTTATTCGAATATGGCATAGCAATTCGATATACTCATCCTGATACATGTTCCGAGACTTCTGGAAGCTTCTATTCAGCTGCACATTCGTCAAGAACGGCACAACAACGTCCATCGCAGAATACTTTCTCAGTGAATACGAGGTATTCTCTACATCAATAATCCTGCGTTAAAGAAGGTCTGGCAGCCACTTCTTGGCAAAATGCCAATGTTAATGGAGTGTATTTGTCCAGACATCTACTTATTGAAATGTCTGCATTTCCATACGTCGACTGCTGGAGAAATGCACTCCATTAAGATTGGCATTTTGCCAAGAAGTGGCTGCCAGACCTTCTTTAATGTTTGGTTTCGGATAACATTTAGGATCAGAATGCAAACCGATGTCTGGTCTCGGATCATAACACAATGTTGCAGAAGCAACTGGAGGGTGAATACTCGTTGGTCATTGAGAGTTCGTTTTCCAGGGATTCCTACCATCCAATTGAGGCGCCTTTGGCCCCGTTCTTTAGACAATAAATTTCGAAAAATGGCTACCGATATCATTTAAGGTCCTTCGGATTCCCGAAGGAATCAAGGCCCCACATCACCGCCTTTCTCCTGATGATCGAGAAGAACTGATCGAGGTACGGAAAAGGATATTCAGAATTAACAACTCTTTCATTTCTAACTTACAGCTGTGCGCACGAACTTATTACATTTACACGTACATATTTTGAAGGCTTTTACATAGGTCAAAATCCAAGAAGCTTTTCAAGTATAAATAATACACGATATCCTCACAGATGGCTGCCCGCAGACCAGACAAGCTGGAAAAGGATATTGACTCATGCCGTGAGGAGGCATGCCTCGAAAATTCATTTCCAAATGAATACATGGAGGCATTTGGAGTGAGTTCATATTATATTTCCAGTTTTTGGTACCTTCTATAATAATTTATCTGCATTCCGCATTTCCCAGGCAATCGCTGTAGCAAACATATAATAATTTGTAAAAAATATTTTGATGTCTTTAATTTTGCAGTGTCATTTATGATCACCATATTCATGTGGATTCTACGCAATCAGTTCGTTTCCGATGTTGATCGTTCTCTTCAGATCGGCGTTGAACAGGAGAAGAGCGTAGTTCGAGGAATGATTCTCCTTCCTCCAGATATCTATGCAGGCAATGACAATCCTCTGCAGGTATTGATGTAACCAAAAGCTTTATTGAACTGTTCGGAACGCCTAAAACAAAAGATCAATTTTCAGAGGGATTCGCGACAACCCGACAAGTGCCTGATTGACGATCTGTTCATCAAGCCAGCTGTACAAAAGGTGTTAATTTATTGGATCGTTAGTTACGACGGAATGTATGCAGGGAATGATCCACGTGATTCTCTTCGATGAATGCATGAGCACGAGGAAAGGAGTGTAAGTTGTATCGATAGTTCGGTGTCTACAAGTCCGTAAACTTCCGTTCCGCTGAATGCTGATTAGAATTGGCAGCGCAGAAAGCTTTCCCTTTCGGTAATAGCGGCCACCTCGGACCCCGTTTTAGGGAGCTAATGGATAGGCTGATCGATGGGACGCATCGTCGCGGGATGGTGTTGGAAGAAGATAAGGTGAAATATTTCATGAATGGATTTACAACCCTCACAGTTGTCGTTAACTTTATAGATAACGGATTGAGTTTATTGTGTTCGATTTAGCAGGAATTACATTATAATCAGCAGCATTCAGATCGAGTACACGAGCCTTTCGGAGACCGAAGGTGCGCTCGAAGGGTTCATGAGGGGAGTGGTGGAGAGGAATACACCAAACCGCCCTGCAATGTTCTTCGCCGTCTGTAGGAGCAGACTCCCCAAGATTCACGGTAATGATGAACAATTGGAAATCTTAAGCAAATCGAACATGCCTAAGATATCTACTTCTACAAGGAAAAGCATAATTTTCCCTGCTAGAAACCTAATCTCGATTGACCAATCACTGCAGATTTCTTCAAGTTCCTGGAGAGCCAGCTCGGTGTGGTCACGCAGCAGATCAGCCTTCGCGTCGCCAATGACATCAGGGACAGAATGTACCGCAGTCATTACTCTTTAGTTCAACCCTGCCCTATTGATAGTGCATAAGTGCCCTATTGATAGTGCATAAGTGCATCACAAGGTCTCGAGAATATAGCGTAATCTCATTTTTGAGATTCAAACATATAGGCATCGCGATCTCTTCTAGACTTGGAATTCTCAGGGCCATCAAACATCACTATTTGCATGCTAAAAGTTCAGTGCCGAGACAACAAGCAGCGTTATCGCCAAGAAGAACAAGAAGCTCGGTGGATCCAACTGGACTGTGGCGCCCTCCAGCCAGATGGAAGATCGAGATGCGTTCTATCAGGCCAAATCCGATTGGTTCACCAGTCGCATGCTCCTCGGCATCTCCGTCGGCCATTGCGAGAACAGCGAAGAGCCCCGCGTCGTCGGAGTCAGTTTTTCAATTAGCCTATTGTAGTTGGCGTAGTGTGCCTATTTCTTTTCACTTGCGACCGTTAGATCAAACGTGTTCTATACAGAGAAAGATCGGAACATTTTGAACACCTCTATGGTTCCTAGTAATACCAATCTTACCGAGTGAGTTTGCTGCTAAAACTCCATTCGAGAGGAATTGCGTTCTAACTTCGAAGAGTAGATTTAGTGTGAGTGGGACAATAAGAGGAGATTCATGGAGAGAATGCGATAGCTCGGGAGTCCGACGCCCGTTGCTTTTGAATTCATTTGCAACTTCAGATGGGGTACACGTTCGGGACGCCGGAGAACAGAAGCGCCATGACCTGGTTCCAGAGTACCAAAGAACAGACTGTTCAGGATCTCACAAGACATGTCGTCAAGGTTTTTATTTGGAGAATTATCAATTCTGGGAATACAGAACCGCTTGTAGGCCTTGGACGCGTGGCATCTCCACAACGACGAGTCGCTCCCGTCGGCCATCCTCGTGTACAGAAAGGCCACCAATGGCACGGACGAAGACGTTCTTAAGGTTGTATTCTTAAAGGAGTAAAAGGGCAACAAAGCAAACTGTGTTCTCGAAAAGTAGTCGGGCATTTACTGATTAAGATATAACCGAGCACTTTGTAATAATCAAAACATTGAGACTGCCTTCGAAATGTCGCAAGTGACGGAAGCGATCGCCGCTGTTCGGGAGAAATACGGGCAACCCGCGTACAACCCGACCACACAGGTTGGCTTCCCTTCCAGTTGAGTACTCATATTGTGCCGCCCCCACAGGAATTCTAAAAGACTTGTGCCCGTAAGCAGAAAGTTCTGGTTGTATCTTTGAGGAGAAGTAGAATCAGAGGCTGAAGTTTTGCATGCCACCTAGCGATGGATTCCAACCGAGGAATCTAAAAAGTCATCCATCATCCCACCGATTCCTTGTTAGAACCGAGATATGGGAGGCGGTAGTTTCGTTATTGGAACGGAAAATTGGAATTCCGGTTGTGCGGCACAATAGTGAGCATGCTAAAGGCACTCAACCCTTCCTGATCTGCTTCATCACTCCACTAGTTCTATTGTCGGCGGAATAAAGGTTCCTGGCAATACGCTCATCGCCCTACGATCTCTCTCCACTGTTATCTCGTTTCTCTAACCGCCAGACAACGAGATCATTGGAGAGAGATCGCTAGGCGATGAGCGCACAGTCCGGAGTGTTTATTCCGCCGACAACACTGTTTTCTTGAGGCCGTCAGCATAATGGCTCACAGCGGGGATCGCCTGTTCGTCGCATGCGGCAACAACGACGGAAATGTCGAGCCCGGAACGGTCGTCAGCGTCGACGCCTCCCACCCCGACCGCATCGAATGGCCGATGGTCTCACACCGGGCAACTGTGGTATTCAAAACAATCAATTCTCACAAATAACCAAAACTTAAATATTGTTTCAAGGGCACGGCATCCGCCATTCGAGCAGTGCTCGCTCTGCACGAACAGGGCGAATCGGGCCGTCTACTTCCGCCGGACGAACTGCGTGTAAGCCATTCTGTCGAGGACGATCGAGTTCCTTCTCTCGATATCTATGCCCAAGGGATCAGCTATACATTGTCAGCGGAAGTAACCATATGAAATGTATGCTCATAGCCCTACGATCTCTTTCCACGTTCTCTCCTTTCTCTAATTTGTTTGGCGATTAGAGAAAAGATAACTGGAAAGAGATCGTAGGGCGATGAGCGTACATTTCGTATGGCTAATTGTGCTGACAATAACTCTGAAAATCGATTTCTCTCATGTAATCGTCTGACTCCAATTGAACACAAAGATAAGACGAATCCCATGACAGTTCCCTTCTTGCAGGCCTTCACATTTGCCATGTGCTGCATGCATGAGATTGCTACTCATCCTACTCGCTTGCCCGTCCCTCTCACAGACGCCGATGCAGTCATCAAGAGGACGAGGAACAACTTCAAGATTGCGATGTATAAACATTCCTTTGGGGATATTCTTAGGAAAAACCGGAGGAAACAAGCTTATTTCGTAGGGGTGCACATCGTAGGCTGTCCACCTACACGAACGTGCACGGATTCTAAAAACCAAAGTAAACACCGATAGCCTCAACGTCTTGTAGAGACACTTAATATCCGTTCGCAGTCCATTGAACTTCACCTATTTACAAATGTTATGCAAAGTAATTAGAAATATGCCAAGGTTCCCTTTCCGCTTTCATTTTATCAGCCTGAGAATGCCCGAGATTGTAGTTCTGTTGGTCATTGCTGCTTCTTGGTGTAGGTTGATGGACGATGTTTTCATCAGAAACTTCATTGCTAGTAGAAAGAGTGCATAAAGGTTAGAACGAAGAAAAAAGGCAAGAAACAACAACGTTTGGATCAGTGGGGCAAGAGTGGGGCATGCAGCTCATTCGTCGTCACTGCTGAGCTCAGCAGCGTCGGCGGCGGGTCCGGGGAGATAGGCCGTCATCTCCCAATCGGAATCCTCCTCGGCCTCCATCTTCGCATTACCGGCGAAGAACATCTCTTTTCTTCCCTGCTTCGCCAGCTCCTTCCGTTCCTCCTCATCCTCCCTATCGTCCTCCAAGGCTTCCTTGGCGGCGGTAACAGCATTCATGATCAAGTTGGACCAATAGCTGTTATTCCTCGTCCGCAGAACGGTAGTCTGCCCCTTGACGCGCAGCTGAAAGAGGTTGCATTCACGATAGACACGAATCTTATTATTTATGTTCTCTGTCGCTAGGAAGAATATTTGATATCTCACGGTGATGTCCTCGCCGTCGACGGAGCACTCGATGTCAACGAGGTCGATCTCTCGACGGGAGTGGATATCATCCTGCTGCGTGAGCCACAGCTAAAAACAATCAATATGTTTTTTATAAAATCTTCAATATTATCACTACTTCATACAGAGGTGCGAAAAACGACTCGACGTTTACGCGTTCAAACTACAAAATCGATGAAGCGTTGGTTCGCTCTTTTGCGCCATCCGACGCAATTTCGAAATTTTAGTTCTGAGGCGCGAAAAATCGAAAAGGGTAAAACTCTAAAAAAACACATTCTGGAAGCAAAGTAAACGAGTACCTTGCCGATCTGGTGCAGCACGATCAGGGTGCGTTGCTGGTACCCCCTGCCGAAGCGAACGCGGGCCGGGGCGGAGTAGAACTGAAAGATGCATGGTTTGTGGTATACAATATTTTTACTTTTAGTTGAGTTTTGCCGAATAAATAAAAATGTGGTTGCGGAAATAAACGAAATACCTTCGACATGGCGCAAGGTCGCTCAGAGTCCCCGATGTGTTGGAGACAGTGATCCGGGCATCTGACAATGAGAAAGTACTGTATAATCCTCAACAAGATGTTCAATACCTTACGACTTCGCAGACCGCGCAGTAATATTGCGCGAGCTGGTCGCACTCCTGGTCGCCCGTCAGCTCCTGCTCGTTCGAGTCGAGTTCGTGTTCGCAGTACTCGGGAAAGAGACGAGCCATTTTCTGAATATGTCAAATTGAATGCGATGACGACAAATAAACAGCGGTAATTCGAAATAAAAAAAATTCGAAGTTGTGGCGGCGCGAACGACGCTCACAGAAAGCTGCGAAACTGTGAGGTCGAGTGAGCAAAGTTTGCGCTACTCTCCCGTCTTGATTTCTGGCAGCGAGGTGCGAAGTTAAAACTTCGCGGATCTGAACGCGGCCAGGATACGATAAAGGGCCTATCGATTTTGCTATACACAACGGGCTACAAAAAAACTGCAGACCAGGACCACTAAATTCAAGAAATGAATGCGACGAGGCATTCACATGTGAAAGGAGCCGGTTGGAATGTAGACAGACGTTGTCTACAAGCTGCTTATCTAAGCGGAGGGACAGATCGTCACCGGTATCAAAACATAAACTGAACTTGAAATCCACTATTTCTCTGGACCTATCCTGGGATGGCCACCCAATCATGACTGTCCCTACTCTTTCACCCCCCACCTTCCAGTCGCCTCCTTCCCCTTCCTCCTCACCCATCCCCCTCTACTCCCATCCCGCCCCCCCATCCTAGGTCGCACTAAATGAGGAGCTACCCAAAGGTCATACAAAGGGCATGCATTACATGAGGATTCTGAGCTCCGAGGGTGTTCCGACAAAGAGAGAAGGTCGAAAAAGGAGTGGAGTTCCGTTGGATAGAGACAAACTTTTTCGAGGGGACCGACGCAGGGGAGAGGGCAGTTTCCCCTGTGGAACTGGGACTCTTGCCACTGCCACATATGCTTATCTGAGATGACCCGTTCCTGGAGAAGCTCCTCCTTCTCCATTGTCCGTATCATAAACAGTAGCGGCCCCTCTCCGATTACCAACCTGTTCCGAGATCGCTATCAGACAAGGGACTCGCCAGTTATAGGACTCAATTGACCCCTGTCACGTTGTATCGCCTTTACTCCTCCCCTCCCTCTGGTGTTCCTTTGCCCCCAGCCAATGTTTTCGACCCCCTACACGAAAAAAAAAGAGGGCGATGATTTCATGGGGGTAGCATCATCTTTTCAAGCCCCCCCCGTCCCTTTCCTTTCTTCTCTGTCTCTCCGATTGGAAAAGTGTCTCTCTCGTGTTCCAGGGGTCCACCCCGAAGAGATCTGCCATTCTTTCTCTCCCTCTCCTCCTTCTATTCATCTCCTAATTCTCCGGTTGCTTTTTCCATTATTTATACTTGCTGATTCTCGCTGAGTTCACGTGCCTCCTCCTGCGATCAGCTATTGATGGGGATTAATTTCCCGAGCTAACTACTCTGTCGAGCTGAATCAGTTTTCTTAGCTCCTGGTCTCTTCCCATTCGTCATCACCACAGCCCATATCCATAGTGGCAGAGAGAGGGGCGTGAGAAGGGCAACTCGTGGAGGGGAGTGCCTTACTGCCACCCGGACTAACAGTCCCTCCCCCGCCTTCCCGTGGGAAGACAAGCGTGGCCAATGTGAGAATCCACTAATGACCAGAGACGAATTGTTTCACAAGACTTCGTGCTGCCTGATCGATCATCGATTTGCGTGTGGTACGAAATGACGTTATCCAATGTTTCTTCACGACCTGATTTGAGGAATTCCTTGATTCTCCCGTAGGGGGCTAGCTGGCACCCGGCGAACGCCAAAGAGAGACTGCCGCATTCTTGTGTGTGTTCCAATTGATTGATACCCCAGGCATTTCGAAAGGGGGCTTTTTGGCCCACCGCCCCGTCATAGAACACGCGCTTCCGAGAAAGAGCAAAACATTTGTACGGCAGTCGATGGGCAGACTGTAAACACCCTTCCCGCTACTCCGTAGGGAGTTGTTGTGGACGGCCGGTGATGCTATGATCTCAGTATTCGGAACGGAGAAGTGCACTGAATGAGAGACGGAACACCCTTGGTTCTACCGGAAGGAGTCCGGGGATTCTTTACTTGAATTTCATAACTTCCCCCGGTAGCCCATTGCGGTCATCTCTTCATGCGGTGCACCGGAGGGGACAGTTCCCTACGACCGCATCCATAGTCTGTCACGAACTGTTATGGATATGGGCATGTGTCGATGTTCCTCCCAGTGGCAGTGGGGACATCCATAGGGGGGAGAGGGGGGGGGGGGTATAAAGGGGACCCCCAGGGAGTGGTTGTACTTTGGAGTTGTGGGGGGTAAAACACATGAAGAATTGAATGCGGGTATCTGGTTAGTGGCCAGACGGAAGTGGGACATTTGTAATNNNNCCCCACCCCCCCCCCCCCCCCCCCCCCCCCCCCCCCCCCCCCCGCCCCCCCCCCCCCCCCGGCCCCCCCGCCCCCCCGCCCACAAAAGGGCCCACCCCTGAGAGCTTGTACTATTGACGTGTGGCGCGTAATCGACATGCAGCAGTGATCTCCGCTATCTGCTTCTGTGCCCAGCGGAAGAGTGTCCTATTGAATGCCAGAGTGACAGGCGCCAATATATTTTCCCCTCCATGAAACACCGGTGTGGAAGTCTTGTTAGGAATCCATGTTAATTATAAAAATTGCACTGGGATCAAACATCCGAAATCACGTATCCTCGCGAACACCCGGTGTCTATTCAATAACGTTTCCTGCCAGCAATATCTCTACCGGAAAGTGTCGACAGGGCGCATTTTTCTGGGCGTTCCCCCCGGTCGCTCGTTGGTGTCCTTTTAACGGCCACTTCAGAGTTCGACCATGGCGGAGGCAGCTGAAGGAGTGGAACCCAAGCTGACAGCGATCACCGAGGACGACGGCGAGCTCATCGATGAGAACGGAAACGACGACAAGAGCAGCACCGGTACGACCACTCCCTTTCTCCCTCCCCCTCCACTCGGCCTCCCCGCTTCCCCTCCTCCCCTTCCTCCTTCTCATCGCTGTTGCCCATTCCCCTCTTCCCACACCCTCCACGCATTTCGATGCATTCATAATGGAGAGTGAGAACCGTTCAGCTGAGATTCACACTCCCATGGCACAGCGAAGAGGGGGTGGAATGGGGGAGGGGAGGATTACGGTAGCAGCAGCTCTTCTGAATCGGTGTTCGATGAGTTCTCCGTGGGAGACTGGCCCTCCTCCTCCTCCTTTTTCCCTCAGCATCGCTCCAAACTTTCGACAATTCTGGGCGAATCTGTAATGTGATAATCCCTCTTTTCCTCTGACAATGAGTGATCTCTTCCCGATAGTCTCTAATCTGGAGGCCTCCCGTGGCCTCCCTCTCACACCCTCGTGAATAAATGAAATGTCTTCTCTTCTACGTGGGGGTTCGCTCCTCGAAGAGAACAGAGATTGAGGGTACACAGGGAGAAGAGGGAGGGGAAGGGGAGGGGAGACCGTGGCTCGTGAAGGATGTTGTGGAGGGCGGAGTGGAGGGCGGCGGAGGTCGCTCCCATCTTGTCCACCACTTCTCCCACTCCACAACGAATTACGATCTGCGAGTTCTTGGCGTGGTCTGCAAGGTGTCGACGTTGTTGTCGTCTACCGAAGGAAGCAGCTGACGGCAATCAAATATGGACTTCCCGAGACGGGGGAGGAGGGGGAGAGGAAGAGGGGGAGAAGGAGAGGAAGAGGGGGAGGGGAGGAGGGGAAGAGAAAATAACTACAACCAGGAAGCCACGCTGCACGTCCATTTCTTGCATGGAATCGGGCATAATCAGTGACTCTTGGTCGTGGGATCGAGAGGAGCAGAAAGAGAATAAGAAGAGGGGGAGGGAGAGTGGGGAGGGGGAGGACCTGCGAAGAGAGGGAGGAGAACCATCGGGCGGTCAAAGTGCAGAGACTCCAGAATACTGCTCCATCCTCCGTGGGTTATGATTCCGCGGTAGTTGGGGTGGGCTGATGGGGGAGGGGAGGAGGGGAAGGGAAGGGGGAGTACCCATGAGGGACATCTGGGGGAGCCATGGTGTAGTGACGACGTTGCCGCCCACTCTCCCCACTCCTTCCGCCCCTTCGTCCTTGACGATGAAGGTGAAGTTGGGGAAGGAACTGAAGGGGAGCAGTAGAGGAGGGGAGGGAGACTCGCCTGTAGACAAAGGAAAGAGCAGAGGCCATGGAGGGCGGCATATCTCGGGTCCTCAAGGGGGAATCTCCCTCTCTCTCTTCCCCTTTCCTCACTTCGCTATGGCACCGAAGGTGACGAGAATGAAGCCTTCGTTGGGCTCGTCTACGATACTGTGCCAGGCCTGCAGAAGGGGAGTGAAAGGAGAGAGAAAGGGGAGATACAAGAGGGAGGGCGGGGATGGTGTCGTCGTTCGTGATTCCCGCCACTGAAATCATCTGCTGTGACTGAGGGGAGGGAAAATCGAGGAGGAGATGAGTGTTGGAGACGAGGGAGTGGGAGAGACGGGCAACCTGAAGGAGGGGGAG
>JACMIG010001476.1:0-20191 GCA_014805385.1 Levipalatum texanum
GGGACATCTGTCTTCGCGTTGTGTTTTTTTTCGACTGTTTTCTTGTTGGCTGGCGGTTTGAGAAAGGTGAAAACTGTGGAGTGTGTTCGCAGGGCGATGAGCGTATAGTCCGGAACCTTTATTCCGCTGACAATAGAAAATCACTGTGATCTTTAGAAGATTCCCTACATCAAAACCCCATGGTCAGCAAAATCTTGCCCCGCGCAAAAAATGCATGGGGAGAAACCCGACTTGGAAAAAGATCCGTCGGGTTCTGACTGATGATTGGACCAGTGGTCACAGTTCCACTATTTTCTCAAGTCTTCAGGAACTCGTCCATAGTTTCGATTAGTGGATCAAGTGCTGGGTTGTCGTGAGGAGATTGCTGCAAGGAAGACTGAACGTTAAAGTAGGAGAGGAGCTGTGCAAATATTAGCCCAAGCTCAACGACTTCCTCATTGTTTGCTCTAGAGTTTGAGAACGATACATATTCCACGTGACTTTATTGAAATCTCTGTACGCAAAGCACTAAGGGAATAGCACAAAGTTCGGACTGAACACTATAATATATCTTGAGTATTACCTCGAGTAGTAGTGCAACCACAGCGACTCCGTCCTCCTCGCCCAATGCGCGCTCGAATGAGCCGTAATCTCGATTGAAGTGCACAAAGTGTAGCTGTATAGGGTCCCCCAGAGTATTACAGATCATCGATCAAACCTCTGCAGCATAGCGCACTCCATCGATAGTATGTTCGCTGCCATGAACATCATCTGTGGATCCCCAGTGCCAGTGGAATTGTGCCAGCGTGAAATGATCATCGAGATGCGAGGCGGTGAAGTCTGCAAAAGACATTTGCGTTTGAGGGGATCGATTGGACTACTGGCCACAACTACTACCCACTACACAATGAGCGCATTGCTTACGAGTAACATTGGACTCCTTGATGGCCTTGAAGCCACGCGCATCCTTGTACTGGAAAAGAACACATTGCCAACACTCGTTTGTTTGCCATTGAATCTTTAGTCTGCTCTTTTGTTTGCGTGTTCGATTATTAGCGCGCCCTTTGCGAATTGGGTGAATGGAAGCAGGAACTAATGCCTCTGAACGCATAGTGCAAATAATATTTAGTGCTTTGCTCAAAACAAGAGTTTCGCGAGAATTTTTTGGTTTTATCCTCAATGAAATAATGGAAACATCTCGATGTGGTCGATCATCCCAGAGTAATAGTTGATTCTGAAGCGGCTCTCATCGAAGACTCCTGTGTGAACAGTGGCGGAAGTGTTCACGTTGACGGGGCTCTGCTCGAGGTCCCTGCTGTCTGAAGAGGCTTCCAATATACGGGATTGTTTCAAGCGAGAAAAGTGTTCGGCAGCTTTTAAATTTGGAAACTTTTATTTCAAGGTGAATAGTGCGTGCAGAGGAACCTAGCCGTCCAGGATCCACCCTCAGGAATACCTGATAGGGAAGAACCTTTACCTTTTTACCTTTACCTTTTAGTGCGTGCAACAATATGATGGAAGTTCATATCATTGAAAATTGAGGGCATCAACTGAATACATATGAGTTAGAGATTTATTTCCGGCCATAATTACTTTCTTCGGAAATACTCATTGAAAAACGCACGTCCGAAGCACGCCACCCGACTGACGTTCCGGATGGCCATCCCATTCCTTCGTTGATAGATCCATTGTCCGTCTCCAGTGCAGTGAAGGGCCCTGTTAGCGTTTCACTTCCTGTTTCACGTTTGATTTGTAGTTCAAGAGAAGGATCCCACGGGAGCAACCTTGACCCAGCCACGTGAATTTCGGGGCACAATCCAATGCACAAGCATGAGAACCTTTCGATTTTCTATTTAAACAAAGCGTGATCAGAACCATAGAGGAATTAATGCTGATGAGAGGAGAAAAGTAACTGTGAGATAACCTTCACTGCACCAGACGCTGTAAGATAAGAATAGCATCATACCGCGATCGCTTGTAATCCTCGACGTCTGTGAAAGAGCCGTCGCCAGTATGGAGGCGGATTCGCGGATTGAGAGCGGGATTTAGACAGGATACTGAGCCTTCCAGAGCGGTTGTCGTGTATTGAAAGGATACCTGGAAATTGCAAAACAATTGCTTAAATATGATCATGGTACTTTGGTCTCGGTGCACTGGATGCAGGTGGATCGGACGGAGCAGTGGCCCGTATCAAGCAACGATTCGCCGATAGAACGGGAGCACGAAAAGGCTGCAACGAGTAACTATTGTCGGCGGAATAAACGTTCCGGACTGTACGCTCATCGCCCTGCGATCTCTCTCCATTGTTCTCTCGTTTCTCTAACCGCCAGACAATGAACGAACTGTGAAGAGAGATCGCAGGGCGTTGAGTGTGCAGTCCGGAACGTTTATTCCGCCGACAATATTGTACTGGCCTGTAGCCAAGTGGAGTAAAAACATCGAATGCTTCCATATTGATCATAAAAGAGGGGAATAAGCATTATCTCGCTCCCCGATGCTGTTTGCAGAAAAAAACATACCGTTCTTTGTGGTCGGATCACGACAGATTCCAAATGCGAGCAAATGACACGCAGTTTTTAGCAGGCCGAGCATTGCGGAATACTGAAAAAGGCCCCATTCGAATCTTCCGAAAGGCAGTAGATTCGCTCCAGAATGCCATTGCAATTTAGCTCTACGAATCAACCGGAAGGAGCACAGAAAGAGAGTGAGAAGATGGCTATTGTCTCATCGGATTTTGTTTTCCAGAGAGTGAAGAACGAAGAGAATGCCAAGATCAAACCGCTAAAACTTAGTCGAACCGTTAACAATTTTCTTTGTTTCTTAACATCAGATCTTTTGTAAGTGGATAATGAGCATGTGAAGGTGTTGTATTCAAATGAGCGGTTCTTGCTATGTGATAGGGTCATCTCTGTGCCATGAAATCGAAGCGGCTGTCCTGCTCCGTCTTTATCTATTGTTTGTCGTATCGGACTTTCCATAGCAGTGGAATGCCACGGAGCGCCTCCATTTGATTCCATGGGAATTTGGTGTAGATCTTGCTTTATTGCACAGAAACAAAAGGAAAATAAATTTTAAAGATTGCTTCAAAATTAGAAAGGCTATCGAAACAATTCCAGAAAAAATACAGATCCCCCTGCACAGCAGGTATCTTGATACCGAGCAATTGGTAATATATGTATCTAAGCATCATAAAGGTTGTGAACCGATTTGGCACAATCTCCTCAACCGGTCGCGACTCAAAGATTACATAAACATCTCCAACGCGTCGTGGAACCTCCGTGCGAGCCACGAGAGCTGTTGCCGATTCATCGTGGATTGTTCGTCATTTGGATGCAGCTTCTCCTCTTCCTCCACATGACTGTCCTTCTCGACTTCATTGAGAAGTCTCTGACTCGGCGGATCGTGATTGAATGCAGCGCCATTGGTCAAAGACGTGTATATCGTCGTTCCATCCAAGAGCTGCTGCTCGGCGCGGAAGTTTCCGCGATCAAGGAGACCGTGGAATATCGTAAGCTGAAATTGTACATTTTCAGTCATTTCACATGTCATTGGACCGATTTTGGAATTTCTGCCTTTTAATAAAATTTGAATTTGTTTTGCAAGGGGTTCTTGCAACATTTTTGATCCGCCGAATAAGGGCATTTCATCTCACACATCCAGAACGGCGTTATTGCAAGAAACAAATATCTCGCAATATAAAAAATAGATATTAGTACCTGATCCTTTGAAATGCTGATAGGTGTTGTGAGCACACTCCACGCGACGCATGTTTGGTATTCTGGGGTGGTGAGCGATCCCGTGTACGCATAGTAGTTCTTGTTCTCTACAATATCAATTAATTTTCGGTTTCAATTTACGTAGGGACCGCAGTTCAATATTATGCGCGCCAATTAAAAATTACGAATTTATCACCATCCTATGTAATCTGCGACGAAAACATATAGGAGACCAGTAACGCTGGCGGTTTATGGCAACTCGGACAGTTCAAATAGATTCTATCGGCTCACAAGGTTCTCGACGCGCGAATTCGATTGCGATTTTAACATCGAGCGCAAGATGTACGACCAAATCGGCCAATTGGACTTGATAGAGCGTCGAAAATACTATTAGAATGCATACATGAGACCAGTGAAGCTTTTTGTTTGTCGCAACAAGGACAGTTTGAAAAGATTCTACCGGCAAAATAATGCCCGACGCGCTATTTCGATGGCGATATTCACATCAAGCGCAAAAAGTACGACCAAATCGGCCTATTAGGCGTGATAGAGCATCGAAAATACCATTAGAAAACATGTACGAGACCAGTAACGGTTGGCATTTGTAAGAAAAAAACGACATTCGAAAAAGTTTCGCCGGTTGGAAAAAACGGTCCTGAGATTTTCGAGTCGATTTTGACATGAATTGCAAACAGTAGGGGATTTTCGAACAGAAGGACCTTGTTGTGCGTATAAAATAGTATTGGAAAATGTAAAATTAATTACCTAAGGTTGTCGTTTGAAGGGCTAAGCAATCATTCAAAAAGATATGCCTAATCCTCAGTTCAGTTTCCGATTGGCGTTAGGTGCCATGCCCGCATACTGTAAGTTTCCCAGAAGTTTGAACGGGGTCTGCGGTCCCTAAATTTATGAAAGGATATGTAGTTACCGGGAAAAATATCGAGTGGATTCTGGGCCATGATGGCCTCGTCCCTGATATCTTCTTCCGTACTCCCTGATTCGACAAATTCGGCTATAGCATCCACGAGCGGGTCCAGAGCGGGATTGTTGGTTCCGGATAACTGAAAGGTTTGCTTTCTCTCGTACCATATCATGATTATCACATTCCAAATCAATCTGAAAGAACATACAGTACCGGCGAAAAGTGTTCGCACACTTTTTCGTCTCTTCATAACTCGGTCCAAAATGGTCCAATTTGAATGAAACAAAAAAGCAATTTGTAGCAGAAGATCTCCTGAATACGGCTTTGCGGTCGAAATTGTCGATTTCGGAAATCCAAGGGTCGAAATTTGCATATTCCCGTATCGATTTTTTAACGTTTTGCAATTTCACCGTGTCACAACATATGTCGAGGTAAAATTTCAGAAAATAGTGGAAAATGCAGTCCATGCATATGGTACGTCGTCCAATTTTTTTTCAGATTTTTCAAAAATTTCCTATGAGCAGGACAATTCCCGAAGGAAAGGGCCTATTTATCGATTGCTTATCGTCCCAAGCACACGTTAAGGCCTAGGAACCGTTTCAACGTGGTTTTGTATGTTTTAAAGTACGGAGAAAAAGATGTGATATGTTTTGGGGGTGTATCTCGAAACTTGCCAAAAATCGTTATTCACATTATTCCAGAAATTGATCTACTGTAGCTCCTTGGGCTTTAGAGATGGACATTTCTAACCAAGAAAATCGGATTCGGGGAGCTCGAATTAGTATAGGAACATGTTTTCGTTATTTTTCAGCACCTCTCCTTTGCGCAGGACGTTGATTGGACCATTTTGGACCGAGTTATGAAGAGACGAAAAAGTGTGCGAACACTTTTCACCGGTACTGTAGGCGAAGAAATGTTTTCTGTCCAATTCCAACGGTCTCTTTCGTGGTCTAATATGTTTAAAAAGCCTTTGAAACTATCATATGGGACATTATGGCAGTTCCAAACGATTATAACAGAGCGTTCCGGTTCGTTCTACTGTTTTCTCTCCATTGAAATTGTGATGACTCTTCGGCTTGAGAGAGTAGATCACAAATAGAGCGAGCGTATGTCCTTGGATATTTCGTACCTGACAGAGAATAGCGATAACAGCCACGCCGTCCTCCTTTCCCAGCGCCTGCATGAACGTGCCGTACTTTGGATTGAAGTGCACGAAGTGGAACTGCAAGGATAATTATGTTGAGAATCCAAACTCCTGCCGTTCTCAGCTAACAAATCAAGGGCATTTGACAGCCCGAAGAAAACATTCTACACTGTAAGTTCCCTGCCCAGTCAATACCTCTGCTGTATATGGGCGGCCATTGATGAGGTGCTCGCTTCCTTCGGTAATATCGAAGTCGTCGGCCCAGTGTGCGTGGAATTGGAAGAAGCGATACGTTGCATCGAGATGCGAGGCAGTGAAAACTGTAGATACGCATACATTATTTTAACTGGGCGTGATAATTCAATCACTCCGTCTCGCTGCTGTACGGGAATTGAAATTAGAACGTTCTGGATTTCAGACAATAGTTCAAAACGCACAGGATCTCGATGTGTCTTTCATGAAAACCGTGAAGCCGTGTTCATCTTTTGCCATATGAATGCGGTCGATGATGTTGGCCTGGTAGACGGGTTTGAAGAGGCCGGCATTGAATTGATCCGTGTGCACCGTCTTCTCAAGATCGATGTTAATCGGGCTCTGCTGCATATTGGGAGAATCTGCAAGGTTGTACTTTCAATATTTATTAGAGAATTGAGTTTGCCCGAAATAAATCCCTCATAGCGGATAAAAGGCTTTTTGGGACTGATGGGTGTTTTTAACATGTAATATGCCACGAACTTCCAAAGCACACAGCCTTCACGATGTTGTTCACTATTGTCTCTCCGTCTTCCGACTCGTAACGCCAGACTCCTGACGTCGAGCACGTGAGAAACCTCGAGGGCAATTATATATTTTTGCTCTACGTTATTGTTACTGCAGCTTCTGGTCGTAGGTGACATCCTGGAATGTCCCGTCCTTCTTGTGGAAACGAACGCGAGGAAGGGTAATTGTCCCCTTGCAAGTTAGGCTGGCTATTAGGCAGGTCCCTTGGTAGGCGTAGTCGACCTGGTAAAAGTCATTAGTCGAATAATAATTTTAGCGAACATGGCGATCTATAAGAATTGTTCTGCCAAAAATTGGGAACTTCCTTTCGACTTGCGTAACTTAAACTAATCTAAAAAAATTCGACGATATCTTTGGATTGCTAATAGAGAATTTTATTTCGATAGTAAAATTAGCTCCAAAGAAGGCCTCTATTTTACGTCAGTCGTCGAGCACGCAATGCAAGTCGATTTGGCAGAACAGCGTCCAGTCGTCGTCTGCGTTTCGGCAAGGTTGCGGCGGCAGGTTTGACAGGCTGCAACATGAAGTTATTGCCATGTGGGTACACTAGGTTAGTTCCGGTCCCCTATGTGAAACCTCACGTTCCGAAGACGAAGCTTTAACATGAGCCAATATGATGTCTACAAGACGGTCCGAGTCCCGTGTGGGAATCTCACATCTTGATGACGAAACATTGAAATGTTAACATGAAATTCATACGTTTCGGCGAAGCCCGCATCTGCGCGCATCCCTCTGCGCCTAAGACGAATGCAACCACCAAGAGGAGAAACGAAGTTCCCCGGAACATCTCACAAGATTAATGAGAAGATCACAGGGCGGGGCGTGCGTATCTTTTAAAGATGATGGCCGCATCCTTTAAAGCTGATGGCCCCTTGCCGCGTAACGGTTCGGCCGCGTCTAATTGAGGCAATTCCATTGGCCGCCCTCCGAAACAAGACCATCCCTGATCGCTCTCCCGAGATGGGAGATACCAATTCCGCAGAAGAGATCGGATCACCTCCATTACGAATCGGTGCTGATCTGGTGATTAGTTCACGAAGCTGCCAGAGATCACGGCCTAACTGTTATAGTCCTTGAGGTGGTGTGTAGCGCCCGTTTGATCTACCTGTTGCTCGCGGCGAGGTGCGCCCACATTCCATTCACGTAAAGCAAATTTCACATTACAGTAGTAATGTTGTTCAATACAAATGAGTTCCGAACAAAATATTAGCACGCCGTGGGTTCTGCACAATAGTGAATCTATTGTGCCGCACTACAGAACCTGCAGAAGAAACTTGTGCCCGTTATTGTCAAGTGCCCATGCAATCCTAACTTATCGATCGGGAGTCAAAATGTCAGCTTCCTGTATCTTCGGAACAACAAGAGCTACGAAGCTGAAATTTTGCAGGCTTCGGTTGGAATCCAGGTCCAACTAGTAAGCAAAATTTCAGCTTTGTAGCCCTTTTAGTTCCTGAGACACAGGAGGGGACTATGAGATAAACACAGTGTCGCGGAATGGGAAATTAGAATTGCTTGGGCTCTTGACAATAGCTGACGGGTCTGTTTGATACCTTTTTTCGCTCGCGGAACGGAAATTACTTATTCTATAGGGCGTCACATTATCCCGTGATTGTCTGGACCCACTTCTTCATCTTCCGAGAATGCTTGTGTTTCTTTATCGTGAGAACGTGCGGAAATTGAAAAAGCACTTTATCACACGCCGAAACACTTCCTACTCTTTGCTCTGATGATAGATGAGAGATGGCAGGCACTTCAATGCCCAGTCACTGCAGTTGATGTCGTCGCATTGGATCGAAGGCTCTTCGTCTTCGATACTGTGACGCCGCGCGCCAGAGAAGTGTTGATCTTGGAGACCTGAAAAGTTTTATCGAGGTTCCAACCGTTAATTGGTAACCGAGAACAACAAGACTGCCGAGTGTTTACGCTACCAAGATTTCTGCTCAAAGCAAAGACATGGTTTCTTATCCTTCTCTTTCTGTCTCTCTCTCTTTTTTCTAATGGTATAGGTTCGAATCCGCCGGGTTCTCGTACCAGAACTTCCTTGCAAAGTGCTCACCGAATACTGATTGGGTAGCACCAGTGCCAGGAACATCTGGCGAAAGACTCGGATGAAGATGCACGAAGAGAGGACATTGGCTCCGACCTGATTTCATCATCTCGGAAATTGAATTAACTCACCATAAGAGTGTTCGCAATATCCAACGCGTTCTTGAGTGTTGGATCGATTTTGATACCTGGAAAAACTAAAGTCTTAAATGTGCCCGGGACACTAGATAAGAAAAACAATAGCACGGGTCAATAAAGAATACCTGAGGACACTAGATAAGAAAAACAATAGCACGGGTCAATAAAGAATACCTGAGAAAGTCAAGCCGTTAACGGCGACTCCTGCTCCCATAGTGAAAAGAGGAACGAAGCATTGAATTGTCAGAGATATCGAGATAGACAGGTCCGAGCGACTGAGTGATTGACCAAACGCAACTAAAACATCATTACCTAAGGACTTTCCGACAGACCCGGAGCATTTCTCTATTGACAAGTAAAAATTAAATGCGAAATTAGCACATTTCTCTTGTCAACTACTTACCCTTCACGCGCTGCTTTGAAATGATGAAGAATAGCGTCCGAATGTTGAATGCGACTCCGAGTACGATGATGACAACAAAGTAGGCAGAATATAACTGCAAAAAATGTTCACCATCGGGGAATCGAATTCGGGACGTCAGATCCCAGCATTCCAACACTGGGCTAGCAAAAACGCACCATGATCAGGGTCGTGTTCAAAGTTCCGTTCATTAAGGAGCACGTGTCATTCGGGACTTTCTGGCCCCAGAAGATGTAATGAAGAGTGTAGGCGACCTACAAAGATTTATGCGAAAAAAGATGGAAAAACTAACCGTCGGGAGCACCAGAACGCTCATGATTGCCGAAAGCTCCCTAAGACCCACGGTTTTGCCGTAGATAATTGCGATGTAGCGGCCAAAAGCAACGGCCTGAATACAGTAGTCAAGTAGAAGGAGCGAACTTTGAGTGGCACGAACCGGCACCGGAAAAATCGCCATTCCCATCCCGGCATTGCCCGCTGCTTTTATCCATGTGCAAAGACCGAGGGAGAGGTAGATATCCTAAGAAGATCTTGATAATCCTTACTAATCGATTTTATATATCACCTCTCTAGCAGCAATGGCAATGAATAAATTCAACGCCGACGGTGGAAAGAAGAGTAGGGACTGCCAGAAGGTTACATACATGATGTTGGACTGGATAACAAAAAGTTTAAGAAGGGAAGGTGCTCAGGGTACCTGATACTTCTTGATGAGTTCAGGCTTCCGAATAACGCAATAAATGACGAAAAGTGTCGGAAAATACATAACCCACATAACGATCGCGTTCAGCTGGGCCTGCAACAAATGATGAGCCAAAAATTCAAATAGCACCGACTTTCTCGCGATATTTTGCAGGAATGTACACTGTCGTGTTCCAGTTCTCCATGCCGATTATGCTGAAAAAAAGCCGTGATGAGCCGGGTATCGAGTTCAATGAAGAACTGGCATAACGGGGACTTGCGGGGGCACGACCTCTGCACAGATCTGGTATCAAATGGAAGAAGCTCATCGAATCAGAGAAATGCACGAAAAGAGTTTCGACGATCCGTTAACAATGAGGAGTTCAATGGGAATCAGACGTGATGACCTTTCGTTTAAACCGCGTCCTCCCCCTAGGCCGCGGCTAAATTTGGAATGGGCTAGGCTCGAAATACCACTCGACACTGCATCTTTTGAAAAAAACGAATGAAAAGATCCACGCAACAATTGCGAGCCGTCTCCAAATGGCTCGAAGCAGCTACGAGATCAGACTAACATTGTTGCATGTTTTTTTTCCTTCTGAGTGAGAACCAACTTCAACAGAACTGGCACAGATTTCTTGGGATCTTCAAGAACTTTTGTTCGCTGTGAGGATTCTTTTTAATATAGGCGAAAAAAGTTTGATAAAAAGATTGCAAGCGGAAATGTACCTCGTGAGTATTCAAGAAAGAAGAAATCTAGGAATGAGCGATGTTCTTGTGGTGCCTAACCTCTAGCTTTTTTAGACAAGCAGGCGACAGGAGATATAAAAAATAATTAATGAAATTAAAAGTAAGTTCAAAGGGAACGGATCAGCCAGAATATTTCTCCAACTCTTTGAATTGCACTCTCTTCGTGCGCATTCACCGGGAGTGCATCGTTGTCCTCCGAGTTCAATCCGTTTCTTCACAATCTGAGAAAGGCGAATTTCTTGTGGTAAAAAGTGCAAACTTCGTGAGATGCACTTTATCACAGATAACATGAGCACATCGTTTATTACTATAGTATCATATTGAGTTTGCTGGTAACGAAAATATTTTGCTTCTCTTGGACGTGGACTTGTAAATATGGCCAACAACAAAATTTCAAAAGACTCACACGTATCACGAACGTCCACACACACTAGCTAGACAGTGCGTTTGGTCAGGGACCTACCATTGTTGGATGTTTTTTCTTCTGAGTGAGAACCAACAACTTCAACAGAACAGGAACAGATTTCTTGGGATCTTCAAGAACTTTTGTGCGCTGAGAGGAAACTTTTAATGTAGACGAAAAAGTTTGATAAAAAGATTGCAAGCGGAAATGTACCTCGTGAGTATTCAAGAAAGAAGAAATCTAGGAAAGCGCGTGTTGTGTTGGTGCCTAACATGTTGCTTTTTGTAGACAAGCAGGCTTTTGTAGACAAGCAGGCTTTTGTAGACAAGCAGGCTTCGAGAGATAAAATATATAGTTCGTGAAAACAAGCTTCAAAAGAAACGGACCGGACGAAATATTTCTCCAACTCTTTGAATTGCACTGTCTTAGTGCGCATTCACCGGGAGTGCATCAGATCGGTGACCCTCTGGGTTCAATCCGTTCCTTCAAAATCCGAGAAAGGCGACTTTCTTGGCGTGCAAAGTGCGAACTTCCTGAGGTGCACTTCATCACGGAAAACACGAGCATTTCATTATTCTGGTAATAATTGAGGTTTGGGACATATTTGGCTTCTCTTGGACGTAAAGTAGCAAATATGGCCAACAAAAAATTTAAACACTTGGTCAGACTCCCACGTTTCACGAACGTCCACACGCACATTAGCTAGACAGTGCGTTTGGTCAGGGTGCATCCAGGCCAAGTCTCTCTGAGTTCAGATCTTTTGCTGTTTTTCGAGAAACCGGAAACGAACGTCCCATCTGACACCTGACGCGCGCACATTTGGCTTTTGAGACATGAACTTTATCACACGGTTTCACGTGCTTTCTTCTGGTAAGAAACAACAAGCCGACGACAATACACAACTTCCCATATTGTGCCGCACCACAGAACTTCTAATTTCCCGTTCCGCTACCGAAAATTCCGCATCCCATATCTCAGCGCTACTATGGAACCTACAGCTGATTTTTGCATACTTCGGTTGGAATCTAGGATCAACAAGCAGGCCAAATTTCAGGCATAGATACCTTTTCTCCTGAAAGATACAAATGGAACTGTCTGCTAACGAGCTCAAGTCTTTTAGAAGTTCTGTGGTGCTGCACAATAACAAACGATTCATGCCGAAGATATACCCAACTTTTCATAATAAATAATGATCCAAGGCAAAGGTAAACACAACTTCACAATAGAAAACCGTAGAGAAAGAATCCCATAACACCTTCAAAAAATCAAAAAGGTACAGCTACATATTGCTCCTAATAACTGTTATACCACCAGCAAGAGATGTGTTGATCCTGTATACTTGAGGTATGGGCACTTTCATCATTTCACACACTGTTGAATATGGGAACTAAAGCTACCACTGCTATAGTGGATAGAACGGAAAAGCATCATTGAATATTGCTTCGGTAACACCAAAGCGGACAGAAGAGAGGACATTGGCTCCGACCTGATAGTATAGTGCTTACGATTGATCAACCCAACCACGACAGTATTCGCAATGTCCATGGCGTATTTGAGTGGTTTGTCGATTTGAACTCCTGAACAACCTCCTTAGAATATGGAATGCATTGTCGGGCCTTGCTGGTTAAGCTGCTGACGACGACGACTGCTCCCATGGTGAAGAGGGGAATGAAACATTGGATAGTCAGGGAAATTGAGATGGATAGGTCCGAGCGACTGAGATATTGACCGATATCCACTTATATTACAGTACCGGCGAAAAGCGTTCGTGCGCTTTTTCTTCTCTTCATACCTCGGCCGAAATTGGTCCAATTCGGGTGAAACAAAAAACGTGGAAATTTGCATATTCCCATAGCGTTCTTTGCACTCATTTTGCAATTTCACCGAACCAACACATATGACGAGATATTCGAAAAAACATGTTAAATTACGCTCATGTGTAGGTTCATCTCGGACGATTTAAAAAATTGTTTGGAGCAGGATAATTCCCGCAATATTTGGACGATTTATCGATTGATTATCACAACAAGGACACATTAAGACCTACATAGAAACCGGTTCAATGTGGTTTTGTATATTTTAAAGCATGGAGAAAAAGATGTGATATGTTTTGGTGGTTTTTCTAGAAATGTATAAAAATTCGATATCTACCGTACCCCCGAAGTTGATCTACTGTAACTCCTAGGGAGTTAGAGGTGGAAATTTCTAACCAAGAAAATCGGATTCAGGGACCTCGAATTAGTCTAGGACCATGTTTTCAGTATTTTCGAGCAACTCTCTTTTGTTTGATGAGAATTTGTTGAGAAAGGTGCGAAAATAGGCATTTTCGCACTTTTTCCAATCAATTATTGCACTAGCTAGCGTCGGAAATCAAAGTCCTACGCAAAGAAGAGTTGCTGAAAATACTGAAAACATGGTTTTTATATAAACAATTAATCATCGGCATTTAGTCTGGAACGTCGTCATTGATCGTTTCTTGCGTCTGCCACGACAACTTATAATTCCACCCAATAATGGCCCACTCCTGTGACGTCAAACTGATTCTACCGTACTCCCCCTCAATTGCAGACTGGCACTGGGCTCACCCTTGACGGCATTGGATACGGAGGGAGTGCGGGGTTCTCCGATGCTGGGAGGGGCAGCGAGGGAGGGAAGGGGACCGGAGGCAGCGACGTTCGAGGCTCCGGCGGAGGGGAGGGCATCGTCCTTCGAGTAGGAGAAGAGAAAAGAGCCAGAGTGAAGGAACACCCCTCCCCACCCCCCGCCCTCTCGTCTCTCACCCTTTTGGACAATGGCCCGAACTCACTACATTACATACCGTAATCTTCCACCTACTGCATTCTTTTTGCAGTGTGAACACATAACAAGATTCGCCGTTTATCAATGGGACCAATTCGCGTTTGGGTTGGTGAAATCTGCATTTCGCCCTTCAAACGAGCTTCTTGAGGTCCCTGCAAAGATTACGGTAATCATAAAATCCAAAATACGGTAGTATATTGTGAATCGCTAACTGACGTGTAAATGCTGGACATCGTGGGGCGCGTTTCGGGATTACGCATCCAGCACTGCTTCATGATCTTCTCAACCGCCTTCGGGGTACCCTGCACGGATTGTCGGGGATAAGGTACTTGGCAGGATGCCAAAGGGGGAGAATTACAGCGGGAAACTCGTTGCGTTCGTCCGTGAGCAGCACTTTGGCCCTTGTCTGGACACGCGTCCACTTGGGGTAAGGATCAGCTCCGTCTGCGTAGATCTCCCACACCTGCAGTTATCAAATTATAGAGCTTATTTTTTAGCATTCATATTAACATTAAATTACATTCATATTTACATCAAAGAAAATATATAATGTGCTTACAAGGATGCCGTACGACCACACGTCCGTCTTCAGCGAGTGGAGCTTGTCCCGCAGCGTCTCCGGCGCCCGCCACTTGGTCGGCGGTACCTGCGAGAGTTACGGTAGGGTCCCGAACGGAAAGATACAGTAGGATGCAGAGGGGGAAGGAGAAGGGATACTGTACCTTGTGGAAAGTGTCGTCGTGTAAGATGGCATTGTCGTCGCTCATTCCGAAGTCCGAGATCTTCAGCACCTGCAAAAGGTCTAGTTAATTTCAGAGTCCGGGCGCAACAATTCCTTCCGGCTAAACAGAATAAGTCGGTGGTGGGACTGGCCTGCTTGCTGTTGAGGAGACAGTTGCGGGCGGCGATGTCGCGGTGGATGCACTGTTGCTTCTCGAGGTACGTCAGGCCCTCAGCCGCCTTCAAAGGGAGAGGGATACTGTAAGTCAGAACGGGTTGGACTGCCGAACCTCGACGGTGAATCTGAGCTTTTCCTTGACTGGCATTCCTTTGCCGCTCTTGCGCAGAAGCGAAATGAGGGCGCCTCCTGAAGGAGGAACCGTTTTCTACCTCATGAGGGATCTCTTCTCTCACCATCACAGTACTCCATCAGAAGCATGAGCGGGTGCTCGTGGACTGCCACCCCCAGGATCTGATAATTATGGATCATTTTCCACTCGGGACCAAATTCTAATCAAACCTTGACGATGTTCTTGTGGTTGAATTTGCGCATCATGCGCGCCTCCTTCAGGAACTTGTAGCGTGCGGCCTTGCTCGCCTGCCAAAGAGTACGGTAGTTCAATTGGAGCATATCCATGGTTTGGAAGAAAACGGTAGATCGATTGAGTCATATCTGTGAATTGGAGGAATACGGTAAATAGATCAATTGGTTCTAATCTTCGATTCGGATGATAACAGTAGTTCAATTGGAGCAGATCCGTGATTTGGAGGTTACGGTAATTAATATGGGCCTGTCTCTGACCTCTTTCTTCAGCATCTTCAATGCCACCTTCTCCGTCCCCTTCTCCGAATCGTATTCAGCGAGGAATACCTGGAAAACAGTTCAATGAGAGCGATCCGCGGGTCAGACTGCTGACCTCTCCGAAGGCGCCCTGGCTGAGTTTTTTGAGCAGAAAGACGGCGTCGTGGTTGATGATCCATGCAGGCCGCTCGATGGCCGGAGTACGGTAGTGTCAGGGGGAGAGTTCAAGGAGGAGAGGACCATTTAGAAGCCTTGCTCCGGACGCGGCGCTGAGGATGTTCTTCGTAGTTCTGTACCATGCGATGAGGGTCGACACGGTCTTCTCCTTGTGAGACGGATCCACGAAGAATCCGTCATCCTGAAACGAACGATTGGATACCGTAGACTGCCATCGGATCCCGGTACCTGATACCTGATTGCGAAATGCTTCGTTCCTTCGCCCACTTTCACAGACAGGCACAGAACGAAGACTCCTGGGACGATCGATTACGGTAGTTCATTAGGTCAAATCGTACGTACGAAATTGCTGGGTCAGACAAACGGGGGGTTAGTTCGTTGGGTCAGACGCAAAGGATGGTTGTGTCAGTGTCCTCACCAGTGCTGTGTTCGTCCTCCCGCAGCATAAAGTCGCCCTCCTTCTTGAGGAGAGCCTCCGCGTCAGGCTTGGGAATGAGGCCGTGATAGTATTCTGCGTTGCGGACGTCGTCCGTAATCGATCCCTCATGGCCGACAATAACTAGGCACGATTGAGGTAGCGGCAGATTGAAATGGAAACGAATCAAGTGAATGCCTCAGTCGCCCAGTTTGACTCTCCTCCGTTGTAATAGTGGAGAAAGATCGATCTCGATGAAGAAATTGTATCCCAGTAGTCATTTGAACATTCAACACGAACACAAAGGATCATTCCGCGCTTTATCTCGCGTTCAAACTCGTCTTCCTCCTTATTCTGGACTGGAAGGAGCGACGCGGGGACGAGGCTCGTGGGGATACGGTAGCACGGGAAGGGATAGGAGGAGTACGGTAGTTGGGGGCTGCACAGGAGGGGTACGGTAGGTGGAGGGAGGGATACGGTAGAGGGGGCTACTCTATACTCTCTACCGTATACCTGCATGTAGATCCAGGTCTCGACGTCGTCCTTGCGGCAGAGTTCCCTCTGCATGTGGCACGAGATGGGGGCGTAGCGCACTGTTCCACGGAATCCGGCTGCCGCCCGAGGCTTGCGAATTACTCCCTGAATCAGGGAAGAGTTACAGTATCCTCAACTTCCCCGCGGGACCTGCTCGTTCGTGAACTTGCGGCACATTCCGAAGTCGAGCACATAGACTTTACGGAGTTCGTTGTGTAGTTTCCGGACTTCACGTCCCGATGGAGGTATCCGATACCGTGGAGATCTGAAGGGAAGGGTTACGGTAGTCTTCCACTCGGGACCCCGTACCCTCCAGGGCTTCCAGGCACTGGATCCCAACGGAGAGGCTGGTGCCGAGGGACATGTGCCCGCCCGGGCCTTCCTTCCGCAGGTCCTGAAGCGACTTTCCGGGTTACGGTAGCCGAGTGGCAAGGGGACCTGCAGGGACTTTCCGACGAAAGTCATAACGACGTAGTTGAAGGTTCCGAATCGGCCCTTGTCTTCGATCTTGCAGAAGTGGCGGCCTCCTCGCTTGCCCAGCTCAGTCAGCACGAACACCTCCATCTTCAGCACCTGCAGAGGGATACAGTAGTCCTTGATAATGAGGCAAGGGTACGGTAGATTAGTTGATACTAAGAGCAGGGGGATACGGTAGATGGCACTGTACCTGGATCTGCTCGTTGACTCCCTCCACCTTGAGTGCGAACTCTCCTCCCTGGCCGGAGACCTTGTAGACGGCTCCGAAGCCTCCCTCTCCCAGCTTCTTCATGATCGTCCATCGCTCCACCTGGGAGGGAAGAGGTCGAGGAGGGGAGGAGGGATGGAGGGGGAGAGGGGGAAGGAGGCGGAGGAGGACAAGGGGCAGAGAAACTAGGACAAAGGATCACCTGAGTTCCTGGGTTGAGTTGGACGAGTTCGGCGGCCATGGGAGTGGAGAGAAGAGAGGAGGAGGCGAACTCCTACGGGGGAAGAAGACGAGACTGACTGGATCAGACAGAATGGGCGTCTCATCAACATGATTTCATCAATGTTTGTCTGGATTTCCAATTTACTACTGAAATTTATACAAATGTAGTTAATTTTTCAAATTTATTATGATAGTTCCGATGGCTTCCCTATTAGAGACTTCGAATCGAGTAATACTCGATAGAAATAATACCGTCTGGAATTCTATCAAGTATCGCCAGTACTCGATAGAATGTCTATCGAGTCTCATTTCTATCGAGTATTTACTCGATTGAGTCAATCGAGTATTTCCGTTTCGCTGTCTCGTTTTTGACGAGAGAAACCGCCAATCGAGACACCACTACCTTTACCACCACCATTTGTGGCAGAAGCAGACATGACCAAGCGGCCTAACGGATAAGATGTCTGATCAGAACCGTGTAGGTTGGGTGTTCGAATTCTTTTGAACTAGACTTTTCTTTTGCTCAAAGCAATTGTTTATGACACAATCACTCGACAATGTTTGACTCATTGCCAGTGTTCCCCGTGTGGATCCTCCTCGGCTTCCTCCTCGTCGGCGTCGCCCACTCCCTCTACTTCAGAATGGTTATCCGTATGCACCAACCAACCCTGCAGGACAGTCTGTCACTCGATAAACGACTCGCAGAGGGACTGCAGAGATGTTTTCACTGTTGACGATCAGCGAGAATGAGTGTAGCGTTGAGGCGTGGAGGACTGAGGGAGGGAACGAGTCTGCTGCCACCTTCCGGCTCTCGTAGTCACTCACCATTACGCCAATTCGAGGAGCAACATTCTGGATCATCAAAAAACGGGCCATTTGAAGAGAATAGGAATAAATGGGCAATCCGTCTGGATTTTCATACTGATCGAATTCCCAGTTGCTCTCTTGCTCTCTATTTGTGAAGATGAGAAAGACCCTTTGCAGTCCCTCTACTCACGATTCTGCGACATGCCAACACCTAGAGAAGAATCTTTATTTAATTCAAATATTGGAAAACATTTGAAATGTCAATTCAATTATCAAAGTCGTCGAATCACTAAACTTGCTAATGTGAACTAGGAAAATTGAGGGGGGTGGGAAGGAGATCAGTCGATGGTGTTGTTGGGATCGAAGCGCATACTTTTGACTCTGCCTTCGATGGGGACTCGTTGCCTGAAGGAAGACCCTTGGAGGGGGGAAGGGGGAGGGGGGGGTAATACCGTAGTTGCCTCTCCTCTGCCGATACGATCACCTTCTCGACGCAGGAGCAGTTGGAGAGGGAGAGGGAGTGGAGGAGTGGAAGGCGGGACAGCGCCCTGCAGCCAATCCTCATCCCCCTTCCACCGAAGGGAGTCACTTCATTATGAGGGCAGCCTCGATGCTCGTGGAGAAGAGAATGTCTACGAGGTCGACGTGAGTGAGGGAGGAGTGGTGGAGGAGGAACCACTCCAGGTCGAGCACTGTCCCGTGGTCAGCACTTCGCAGGCGCAGCTGACGGATAGGGGAATGGAGGGGAGGAGAGATGGGTACCTGGACGTGGCGGAGGCGGGGGAGGGCGAGTCTCGACTGCCTGAGGGCAGCCAGCCACCTCTCGGGAGATTCCATGGAGAGGGTGTGGAGGGGGGCGAGGAAGGGCAGGGACGAGGCCTCCGTGATGTGCGAACACCCTCAAGTGATCCCTGTTTATTGTTACTAAGCTTTCTGTCTTGTTGTCCGCACTTATGGCATTTACCTATCGCTCCATTTATTCTCTACAAACATTTTCAAGCCTTTTTGACCGCGCTAACTATTTATCGCGAACCAAATCACTTCTGATTTGGGGTCTCATGATCGCGTTATCTCGAGGATTATTCGTATACGAACCGTCCCTTTGCATAATAGTTTTTTTTGCTAACAATAGATTCTTCTCGTAATCGATAGCCATAAATCCACCCTTCTTATTCCATACCCTTCCGAACAGTCGGCTTCCACCCGGATATTCGAAGCGTCGTCAACTTTTTGAAGTAGCGAATGGCGAAGAGAACATCGGACTCCACCTAAAGAGGGGAGAGATCCGAGGAGGTGGAAGGAGGAATATTTACCAAGGGAAGGCCCTTCTCCTGCGAGATGTCCAGACACTCCACAGAAGGGAATGCAGCTGAGATCTGGGGGGAGGGTTGGTGGATTGGTCGAGGAGGCACCTGTATGAGCTGGCTGGTGGAGAGGGAGGCGTCGACTCCTCGGAAGGACAGTTCCCTCACACTCGGCAGCCACTGCTTACCGAATGAGACCAACTTATCCATGCACAGGGACCCCCTCTGATAGGAGGAGGATCGAGGAAGGGAGAGGGAGGAACCAACGAGGGGGAAGGGGAGACAGTACTCCTCCAAGATATTCAGACTACGGAGGGAGGAGAGCTGGGCCATGGCGACATGGCAGAGATAGCTGTTGACCTGGAGGAAGGGATCGGAGACGAGAGACACGCTGACCTCTCTGCATCTCACGAGGGTGCCCACGTCGATGTCACCGAGGATCCTGACGACGAGTTCGGGTGGGAGATGGCAGAGGGAGGACTGTATGGATGGAGGGGGAGGGGGAGGAGGAGTACCTCTTCTGCCTCCACTGTGGCCACTGTCATGGGGGGAGACTACTGGATGGAAGGTCCCTGTTTATCGTACTGGTCACACTCCCAATAGGGAAAACACGACGAGGGGGCGAGGCTCACGATAACCATCCACCGCACTCACGACTACCACACGACCAATCGACCAATGGGCAAGTATCATAGTCCCGTGAGAAGATGGGCACAGAATAGAATGAAGGGGGGGGGGGGGGGGGG
>JACMIG010001477.1:9031-20169 GCA_014805385.1 Levipalatum texanum
CCCTTGGCGTGCGACTTGCAGGCGTAGAGGTCGTGGATGGTGTTACGACGCATCTGGCTGACGTAGTTGCTCACCATCGGGAGGGTGATGGCAATGGAGAGGACGGCGACGGCGGAGAAGGTGACCGCGGCATAGCCGACGATGCGGTACGCCTTGATCTTGTGGGCGCTTTCGGAGTCCATGACGACCTTGCTTACTGGGGGTCGGTGCTGCTCTTATATAGTGGCAGCTCGAACAGCGTGACCACTCGAACTGTCATACTGCACAAAGTGCTGTAGCGGTCGGGAACCTCTCCGTATTGCGCAGTCTTTTGGGGCTCGAGACAATAAGGTCGGCGGAGAGTAAGAGTGCTGTAATGGAGAGCAAGAGTTGAAGCTGCCCACAAGAGGCGGCAGACATGCCGAGAGCGGTAACTGTTTCTCTCTCTCCTCTTCGCTCTAGAGACAGTTAACCCCTAGCTTCTTCTTCCCCCATTTCGAGAGGAGCGCTGCTGTGCCTTTTTCGATACCGGAGTGAAAGGGGTGAGAAAGCGGTTAACTACAAGGAAGCAACCTATTCGGGAACCCTTTCAAGCGACACCGACACATCTTGAATACAACCCATCCACGATTTGACGTGCATATTCAGGATGTTGAATATTTCCGTAAATTTCACAAACACTTTTGCCTCTTGTTGTCAAAGTTGGCACAAAAGCTTCGTTTGCGTTCGTCGGGATTTGAACAAAAGTTTCCACTCCTTTTGTCGGGCTATGCTCATTTTCTCAAACTTGGTGCAAACAACGGTTTTTGAAGGACTTGGAGAAAATAGATTTACTCTCATTTTGACGGACTTGGTGGAAAAGCTTTACAAAGTATTGGTTTATCGCTCATTCAAGGTGGAGTGAAAACTATGCTTGATGGTGCTTCGGGATTGGCGGGTAAACTGCAAGGGGTTAGCGTCGGCCACGGTTTTTTTAATTCGTCGATCCAGCGCGTTGAAGTCATCTTTCAGTGGTAAGGATCCTGCGACCAGTCCAGCTTTGGTGGAAAAGCTTTGATCCACTTTCTCACATTCAGTAGACAAAGCTATGAGAGCATTTGCCTGGATCGGATTTCTTTCTGCACAAGACGCACGATGAGTAAACAGATAGATTTATTCGTAAACAAGGCGGATACACTAGTCTCGTCAACGGCGAACTCCATCCTCGAAGAAGATGCCGCCATCGAGAGCACAGTACTTGGGGCAGATTCCCCTCTCGCCGCTGCCTCCTCCGTTGCCGTCGATACCCGACTGTCCTGGTTGTCCATCGTTTCCTGGTGCCCCAGGCTGTCCGGATTGTCCACGAGAACCGTTCTGGCCGGGATGTCCGTCCGGACCAGGGCGTCCTGCAGGTCCTGAAGCAAACGTTGTTTATAGATCAGAGCTAGGGCGATAACATGCCCAGAATAATGTTTAGACTGAATATATTAGCTCACCCTGAGGTCCCGGTGCTCCGTTGCGTCCTGGCTGTCCCGGGGGTCCAGGGATCGGGCGCGATCCCACTGCTCCCTTTCCAGGCGCTCCTGGTCTGCCATCCTTTCCCGGTCTTCCAGCTTGACCATTCTTTCCACGACCTCCAGGGGATCCCGGCTGACCACTGGGTCCCTTCGATCCCGAATATCCTGGTCTTCCATTTCTTCCGGCAAGCCCTGGAGCTCCTGGAGGCCCTGCGGGTCCAGCGGGACAGGGCTGGCAAGGAGGAGGGGTCAGGGGCTCGCAGGGAGTGTGGTTGGGGCGTCCAGGGTTCCCAGCTGCTCCTGGGGCTCCGGGGTGTCCAGGGGTTCCAGCGCGTCCAGGGGTTCCCGGAGGTCCTTCCTGTCCAGGCTGGCAGCATCCGTTGCATTCGGAAGCCTCTCGGTAGGCCTGACGAGCTGTCCTGTTCTTGGCTGCGGGTATGGCCTTCATGGTCGAGACGTCGGTCCAGACACCCTTGGCGTGCGACTTGCAGGCGTAGAGGTCGTGGATGGTGTTACGACGCATCTGGCTGACGTAGTTGCTCACCATCGGGAGGGTGATGGCAATGGAGAGGACGGCGACGGCGGAGAAGGTGACCGCGGCATAGCCGACGACGCGGTAAGCCTTGATCTTGTGGGCGGCTTCGGAATCCATTACTGGTGCCTCTGACCTTGCAGCGATGGCCTTTTGTACGGAGTGGGCATGACCGCTCGTTCTCGGCTACCGGAGTAATGGGATTGTTTGAATGTCAGTTTCGTTGCTCGATGTCTTGTTCTGTATAAGGAAGCATTCACTCTGATTCAGGCGTCGCCTCTTTTTCTGTGGGCGACTGATGAGAATGGAGCACTGGGGGAGGAAGTTACCGGCGAACTCCTTTCAATCGCCCCTTTTACTGTTGCAAAGCAGTTCTCGTCTGGGGCGGAAAGAGGGAGTGCCGGAGTGTTTTCACCCACGATTGTTATCTGGTTGAGTTGACACTTCCTGTTGACTATGAAGTCGGCCAATGAATCTTCATGCCCGATTTCATCGACTTCTAGCTATAGCTCAACGCGATTGAGATCAACGTAGACTTCATCTCTTGATGACATCAAGCCGGTCCAACAGTTTCAACGGCGGCCGGAAATAGAGGTGGAACCGCAGTGCAAGCTGCCGCTCTCAGAGTTGCGATGGGAATCAACTAGACGGAGGGGAAAGGAAGACAATGCAGTTTTTGCCTCGGCGAACTTCTTCTCGACTCCCGGGAGAGAGGGACGTGAAGCGGTTCGGGTAATTGCAACATACGACAGACACATCACGTGCAATTCATCATTTATGCCCCAGCAGCATACCCGTGCCGGAGAACGGGGTTGGAACTGGTTCAATGTAGACTGGGTGTGAAACCCGGGCAAAACTGTGATGACTTGTACGTGTGCTATTGGCGTCAGTCCTCTTGGACACATATAAAAAGGCATCTGCACCAGCAGAACAGACAAAGACTTCCTAATTCGCTGCGTAATGTCAGCCGCTTGACTCTGGACTATTAAAAATGTTGTAAATACCATAGAGAGCTAAAAGTGAATCCGGGTTGATCGTAAATTGAAGCAGTTAAACATCGTTTTTCTATTGCAGAGCCGACATCCGACCGGTCATGGTGACGGGTGACAACCTGCTGACGGCAACTTCTGGTACGCTCTCTCTTCTCTTCTTCCTCCGAGACTGGCGGGGCCGGGCGGGCGGGCGGGCTGGGCTCAAGGCGGATTGTCGTTGTTGCAGTGGCGAGGGAGTGCGGCATCCTCCGCCCGCACACCACCGTCTACATCCTCGAGCACACCGTATGTTTAAGCCCCACAAAGAGTCGGTTCACCTTAGCCAAGAACCACAGAGGTGCAAAACGCAAAAAATACTTATGTGGTTTGCACAAGATTCTTACTACTGACCATGAGTTCACTTTGCGTTTTGGTGGGGGGAGTGGGGAGTGCCCCAGCTTCCTCCCTTGAACCCGCCGCAGGCAACCGGTAGATCAAACGGATGTTATGCAGAGAAAGATCGGAAATTTTGACAAACCGTTGTGATTCCATGCAATATTAGTGTAGTTTAAATTTACATCTATCGGCGTCCTCTATAAGGAAGCGACGGTTGTTTCGCTGTGCGCACTCGCTTGTTTTTACCACTCCGCCGAGCCGGCACCAGAGAAGGGGCACAGTTTTGTCCACTCTCTTTGTGACGCCTGTTGACCTCTCCCTGTTAGCTGTTAGCTGAATGGCGCGGCCCATCTTTCTCTCCTCGCCCTTCGCAGCGGGGGCGGATTGGCTTGAACTCTTGTTGGCTCCAAGCACTTTCGGAAACGCCCCCTTTGCACCGAGACAGCCAGATCAAGGGCGAAAAGTACTGCTAGCTAAAGGTTCTGCAAAGGTTGGAACGAAAGGATGAGAGAAGTGCACACAAAAACTATCTTGGAAGTTTGCAGAAGTAGTAATGTAAAGTAGCTGCATGAAAACTTGAAGTTATTTGCTGATAATGTAAATAGAAATCTCTCGTCGGGAGATTTAACCCATTTTTGAGAAAAAATATTATGCGATGGGTACAAAGAAGAAACCTCAGGTCCTTGAATGCATCCATGGGCCAGAATAGAGCAAATTGACTCCCTCTCTTTGACCAGGTCGACAAAGATGATGCGACCCACCGTCCGCGCCTGACCCTCCGCCTCGAGTCTGAACCCGTCGAAGTGACGCCGAGGGATGGAGTCCCCGAAATTGCGTTCAAGTATGTTTGCTATCCAAAGTGTCTATAGTAGATAGCAAGGGAGATGTAACGTACCTACAGTATTCTGCTCACCTCATGATACCGAAATTCATCAAAAGAATCTCTGCCACTTTGGAACGCGTCTTACTACCTTTTGTGCCCGAAACATCCCTAGTGATCACACTGGAACTATTCATAACACAGAAAATCGAAACTCCCAGGAACGGCACGGAAGCAGATAAGGCGCTCTCCAACGGCAACGGCTTCACCAACGGCCTGAGCATCTTCGCCGATCAGCGCTCGCTTGCCAGCACCTACCAGCTCATCGTCACCGGCCCGACCTTTGCCGTCGTCATCCACGAGTACCCGGAACTCGTCGACAAGGTAGCTTAGTTCAGTGGTAGAGTGATAGGACATAGGATTCTGATCGCGAGTTCCGGCTGATACAACAGTTTATATCTTTATCAGGTCGTCGCGGTAGCCGCTGTTTTCGCGCGCATGGCTCCTGATCAGAAGGCTGCGCTTATCAACCACCTACAGGTTTAGTTCCTCGGAAGATTCTCAGCCTAAAATGAAAGTTTCAGGAAATCGATTACACTGTAGCGATGTGCGGCGACGGAGCGAATGACTGCGCAGCTCTCAAGGTAAGACAAAATGAGAAAAGACTCTAAAAACTACTGTACCTCGACAACTGGCTGATCGATATACCGTGGCCCGTAAGGAACAGAATCCGCGTCCATAATCGCCGTTTTGTATATATTCTATTCCGGAAGCTATCACAGTAAGATTGTCCCTCTTTACAGGCGGCCCACGCGGGTATCTCGCTCTCGGAAGCTGAAGCCTCGATCGCGGCTCCCTTTACCAGTCGCACGGCCGATATCAGCTGCGTGCCGAGCGTCATCGCAGAGGGCCGTGCCGCCCTCGTCTCCAGCTTCGGCATCTTCCAGTGAGTGCACGGGGAACGAGGATCTTCTGCTTATGGGTCCGAAGAACTCTTAAGATTTCTCAAATGGATATATTCTTGAGAATGTTGGCGGGAACTAGGGCAATCGAACTACAGGTCAATAGAAATGGCGACTAGTCGAAACTGATCCGCAGATGCCGATCCTTCCTCCAGGAGGGCTTCGAAGGGCTCGCGGCTTGTGCGCGGCCATCCATGACAGCGCGTGCCATAGACAACGCGCGCTTGAGAGCCTTTTCCTCCAATCGTTTCTTCTTGGCATCGTCGCTGAATGAAGAGCCGATCTCTTTCAAGGCATTATGTTGTTCAAGAACAAGGGATAACCAGAATACCTCATGTACTTCCGGAACCCATGCCATTTCTCCTTCTGAGGGTCCTGCTCTGCCTTCATAGCGCGCTCCTTCTTGCGTTTTCTGAACAAAGGCATGGCATAAATTGAAGAGTTCTTAATTTTTTTTCATAAATTTTTTGATGAACAGAGATTTAGTTGAAGGAGTTTGAATAATGCTATCCTGGAATGATGCTCAATCGCTGCTGTGAGATGCCAACGAAAACGGTACATAAACTACACAATTCAGAGTCATGCAATTTATAGCTAACCTTATCATCTTCCCGACGGCAGTCAAGCATTCGTCGTAGGGCTTGTGACTCTGCGCGGCGCTGGTGATTTCGGTCATCTTCTTGACGACCACTTTGTCCTTCGCGTGGGCCGAGAATTGGCACATCTGAAGTATCATGAAGTAGACATGAACATCCATTAACAATATTCGTATACGACTAACCCTATCTCGGATGGCCCAAGTTGGCTCGGCGGACTTTCCCGGGTGGAGCTTGTAGGGCCTCGCCATGTTCTTGACGGCAACCCTCTTCTTCATTTGAACGGGGATAACTTCCGGACCAGACTTGCGGTTCATCTGAAGTATTATGGAAGATAATAAGACCGGTAATTGAAAATGCGCCCCTGATTGAAGAAATATGTAGCCAGCGATCTGAACACGAGGCAGCTAGCAGCCCTGCTGGAGCTGAGTTGAGAAAGGTGGCCCCTGCTTCCAAGCACGAACTGGAAGGGATGAAAAGGTGGCGAATTCTGCTACCAGATGCTGTCGAAGTGCAATGCCCCCCCCCTTCTGACCATTTCGCAGGGGAAACAAAATAATCCCCCTTTTACATTTGTAATCGCAGAGGGTCAGCGAAGAATTTCTGTCCCTGAAATATCACAAGACTCCTTTCATTAGACACATTTTACTTCAAACAGGGGGATGAATGCATTTTTGCAATCATGAAAGCAGTGGGAAGCAGAAAGATTTCTGTCTTTTAAAGATCAGCGGAAAATGGGCCAGCCATTTTTTGTCTTTCCTGGATTTAGCCCTATTCTAAACCCACTGAGTTATTATCTGCAGGTACATGGCTGGCTATTCGCTGACGCAGTTCATCACCGTCCTCTTCTTGTACACGCTGCCCAGCAACCTCGGCGACTTCCAGTTCCTCTACATCGACTTCATCCTCATCACCATCGTTGCGATCTTCTTCGGTCAAACGCCCGCCTGCAAGAGACTCAGGTTCGTTAAACTTGTCTTTACCATTCAGGAGACTAACAATGTTTCATGACTCATACGAAATCCCTTTCTTTTTATTCGTAGAAAGACGACATTGAATGTACGGCACTTAAAGAAGGAGTAGGAGGAACTTTCAAAACTGAGATTGAGGCATTGGCGGATGTAGCTCGTAGTAATGAGCAGTTTCATACCACTCATTCCTGCCATACTCTTTTCTACCAGGAGTTATGGCTTTCCGAAAACTCGTCCATAAGATACGGTAGCTTTGAGCAGTCTAGTCTGCGCTGCGGATTAACGACTTGGACAGCCCTCCCCGATTCCATGGAGCAATGGGATATTGTCTGTCTGCGGTGTGGAACGTTACCAGTTTGATTCGGCTGATTGGAAATCTTTCCAGTGTCTATTTGCAAACTCCGTGGTGTTACCGTAGTAAATTTTCTGCGATATTTGTCCCCAATTGCCCCAGCTGTTTTACGGACCGGAACTTTCCTCCTACTCCTTCTTTAATTTCTAGCTAATTCAGTTGGTGACGCTTCAAAAATGGGCAAAATTTACACTCCAAACATTATCGTGCTTCAGCGTGCAAGCGCCTCCCACTCGCTTGCTGTCGCTGCCGACTGTCGTCTCCGTCATCGGTCAGCTCGTCATCATCATCATCGTCCAGCTCTCCGTCTTCATGACCGTCCAGTTCCGGTCGTGGTGAGTAGGCAGGTCGGGGTTTTTCGGCGGTTGGGTCTAAAATTCTGTCCGTTCTTGCTTGTTTATCTTGAACTTGCACGCCCATCTCATCCCTGGATCACAATGAAACATCTCTGGACCGGACTCCGGGGCAAAAAACATACCCTTGCAGGTACGTCAAGTTCGTGTACGACGGAGCTCACGACAGCCTGCCATCGACGGAGGGCACGTGCCTCTTTTACGTGTCTGGATTCCAGTACATTGCGCTCGCCATCGCATACAGCAAGGTTAGTGTGATGTTGACGGAAGGTATTTTAGAACTGACAACGGAAGTATAATAGTTTCGGTTAGTGATATTGTCCGGTATTATAGTGATGCGGAGGCGACGCGCGAACTACCTTCGCGGTAAGCAGCGTAATGATCTATCTTCTGCCGCAGAAGGTATATCACTATGCTGCTTACCGCGAAGGTAGTTCGCGCGTCGTCTCCGCATCACTATAATACCGGACAATATTTGAAACACGTTCTCGTTCTGGCCGGCTGGTGAAGGGATAGAACGCAATCCACCGAGCCATACGATCCCTACCGATGACTCTTCAGGGCGCCCCCTTCCGCCAGCGCATCACGTCCAACCGGTGCTTGTGCGCCGCTCTCGTAGGCATCACCATCCTCCACACGGTCGTCGTCCTTGTTCCGATGCGTGAGTCGTTTTATGATTACGGCGTGTAACAGTATCCGCGTGCGAAGGCTGCACCGTCACTCTGACACACTCGTGCTGAATTTGAATTATGAAGAGGCTGTTCAATGTCTAAACATCGTTACTAGAATAGAAGCTCGTCGTGTTCAATATATCACCCAATTCTTACTCGGATTGTAATTTTCCTTCCTCGAATAGTTCTTGCTTTTTCAGCCGAGATCATCCGTACTCGCCTCAACCTCATCCTCATCGAAGACTTCTCTGTCCGTGCAACCCTGATGCTCGTCGCTGTCGTATCGTCGCTGTTCGCCGTCTCCTTCGAAAAGCTAGTCGTGACGAGGCTCTACGAGAGGATACGGTACTTTAGCCACAGAATAGCGATGGACTCGCAGCTCTTAAAAAGCTGATAAAGTCCAGCACTTGGGCAGCTGATTGACTTAGCTTCCATTAGGGAATCTTTTTAAATTTATTCGGCCATATTTCAGAGCCCACCGCCGTGCGGACCGCGTGCGCAAGGATCCGTCATTGGCTACGAATAAGTAAGGCGTTTTTCTCGCTATCACCACTCCCATCTCTCGAAAATCACAAATGAATTCCTTGCGTGCAATCGGAACAAAATTTTATCAACGTGTTTGGAAGCCTGAAGGCCCAACGCTTCATTAGTCATCACATTTTATATTCGTTTCATGGCCTCCTTTCAGGTTCGAGCAGATCATCCTGCGGATCGGTGACAGCACTACATGGGTGGAGGAGGCTCCTCGAGCTGACGAGGACGAAGGCGAGAAGGCATCGGCCCCCATCGCTACGAGGGAGCATGCTTAGGGTATCGGCCATCTGATCAAGCCTCTGTGCCACACTCTGAGTGCACTGGACACTTTTGAGCTTCTTCTTAACTTAGGCATCTTTCCGCTGTTACTCGCTTTAGTCCATCGTCGTTGTTCTAAGCGTCTTCGTTTGCTTCCTGTTCCCTTTGTTATAACCCTTACCGAATACTAATGGGGGTTCTAATTTCTAATGATTTTTTGTCGGCATCTTGAAGCTTTCTGGCTCTCGGCTTACAAGTACTCGGCGTAACCAATATTCAGAATTACACAAAACGCCAACCCAAAAGTCAATTTTGGCCTACTATCCGTTTTGCATAACTCGGACTATTGGTTACGTCAAATCCTTGTAAATGTCTCCATCTCTTTCTCCGTACGTTCCTTCCGCTGCGAGCTTTACCTCCCCCATCTGATCCCACCCCCCAATTGAGCACATTCTGTGACACCGTTTTAACTTGCGTATCATTCCCACCCCCCTCTCATTGTCTCTCTTCTTGTGTTACCGGTCTTCATTTTCCGCCCCCGAGCCGATTACGCGTTAAATATTCCCACCATGCCTATCGGTCCCCCTGGATTACCTTTTACTCATAATCAAAATCATCTGTATGAGTTCATGACAGCATTGCCTCTCTCCCTGTCTCTTACCGATTTCACTCCCCCCAGTGAGCTTAAGGAAAATAAAGTTATACGGTTTATTACAAATGCAACATTGTAATGACAAGGGAAAACAGTATTTGTCAACAAATCGATAACTGTGTAGCTAACACTGGAGTAGGGGAAACAGATGGAATAAACAGGATAAATTTGTGCCAGCAATGAAGGTTGTCGTAAAGATAACAGCTTTCGCGGAGAAAATCTAGGGGGACAGACTGGAGCTCAACGCGCCCTTCGAGAATAGTCACCTTAGAAATTAAAACATCTTCGCAAGGCTCTAGAAGATTACAGGACGAAACAACAGATCACCTCTGCCGCTGCCGGAACTCTGGCCACGTCTCCTTTTGAAGCTTTTGCATCTTCATTGCGCTGTCCTTCCTAGAAATTTTGCCATATTTTGGAATTAAATTCTATCTAAAGTGTTTGCTAAATCCACAGAAGTTCGAAATGTAAAAACTAACCTCATTGCCTTCAGACAGAGAGCATAACACTGAGCGAAGGGCATGTGAATAACGTTGGGGACCACGGCCACCTTCTCCACGACCACTTTGTACCTCCCGTGGACGGAGAATGGACACATCTGAATTGTTATGAAAATTCGATGCCGTCGGAGAAATTGCACCAGCAGCTCTAACCTATTTCAAAGATCTTATGGCAGTTACTGGCGTGTATGATATAATTTCAGCGGAACTAACGTTCGGAAGAATACGTTCATCTTCGTACTAAAGTACGCTGTATCATAATTCTTTTCGCCCGTCTAGGCGATGAGAACGAACATATTCTCAGGACGTTTTGTGCCGTCGACATTAGACTTTCACTTAGACACTCTGCAAAACAAGTTGTTCTAGCAGTCGCCTGGGTTAGAGAGAGAGGAGAGAGTTTCGAAGGTAAGTGCAAAACAAAGACGGCGTTGAAAATGCAATAATATGACTAACCCTGTCTTGGATGGCCCGTATCGGTTCGGTTGAGTTGTTTAGATGCGGTGTGAAGGTCTTGACCGCTTTCTTGCCAATCGCGCTGATCCTCCTTTGGACGTAGGCCCCCATAGGCACGGATAAGTGGTTCATCTGAAGAACTAGAATTGACGGAATGCCCATGGGAAAGGGAAAAATCTACAGTCCCCCCAAGACCCAGTCTTCAGATCTGATAATTGTGTGCTATTGTAATAAACACCTTGTAAACTAGAACTGATAGCGAGAGAGCTAAAAATCATGATTTAAAAAAACGGCGAAGAAAAACTTCTCGAACAATACACGCATCAATCGATACACAACACGCAAATCTTGCGCGCACTCAAAACGCCGTGAAGTTCAGACTTACCGTACTGAGCTCATGCGTGTTATCGCAAACTGAAACAATGCCTGTAATCGTAAACTGAAACTGCGTGTAATCGCAAACTGAAACAATGCGCCTAATCGCAAACTGGAACAATGTGTTTAATCGCACACTGAAACAATGCGTGTAATCTCAAACTGAAACAATGCACCAAATCGCAAATTGAAACTGCGTGTAATCGCAAACTGAACCAATGCGTCTAATCGCAAACTGAAACAGTGAGTGTAATCGCAAACTGAAAC
>JACMIG010001478.1:7436-20160 GCA_014805385.1 Levipalatum texanum
TTTTTTAGCGAAAAGTACAGTGTCTTCGAGCAAGCACAGCTACGACACCCGTGGTCGAAATTGGCCGCTCTAAATTTTTTTCATCTTTCCTACACCTGACGTACCTCTAACCAGAATATGAGCCCCAGCGGACAAGAAAAGTTGGCCAGTGCGCGGCACTGCTCGATCCTTACGCGGATGGACTTATAAGATTTTTTCAGATTATAATGGTTTATAGGACAGAACGGCTCACCGGACTGCCAACGAATAGATATCTACTTCGCCGTTTACGGGAATCACCATGAAAGATCCACTCGGAAGATTGATCGAGAGCAGAAGATCGGACGCTTCTTCTCTCGAGGCGTTGCAATACCACCTGAATGCATTGTAGACTGAAATAATCATACGGAATGTACGCTGGTCGCCCTCCTCACTAAACGCAGTAATAATGCTGAAAATCGCACGTTGGTGGCGGCAGGGTTCTGTCAACGCACGATTCGAGAAATAACTCTCACGTGCTCAACCTGGCGTAGTTTAATTTTATTAATTTCGCTTGCCAGCGCCTGCTTATAGCATTTTACTGCGTTTAGTGAGGAGGGCGAACAGCGTTCATTCCGTATGGTTAATTACGTCGATAATATCTCAAAGCAAAGTGAGAAGAAATGCTCACTCTTTGTCTTCATAGCGAGACTTCAAAGATGCTTCGCTCTTCCGGACCAGTAGCCGTTTCCCATCGGAAGTCACCACGGGCCTGATAAAGGCGCTGTTCAGAATCAATTACGAGCACTTCGTATCCGACAGGATCCAAAATATACCTATACAACTGGTAAACGTCAAAAAAACCTACCACCACAATCCATAGTTTTGCGCGCCGTGAAGAAGCGTAAATTCTTCGCAATCGATGCTCAACTTGACCGATCCTAAGTCGGGACAATCTTCATTAGGAGTACGTATAGTAATGGTTATTTGGACGGCTAACCTTGACGTCTCTTCAGCAGTGGGTGCATTTGGGATATGATTGAAAACTATAAATAAAAAATATTAGTAATGCGCACAATCAGAGTATTGTCGGGAACCCGAAGCGTTCTAATTTCCAGAACCTCAATGGCGAACTGCGCTCGCTTGTGATCTACCTCCACGAGCCCTTTTCATGGTAGATTGAATCACACGGGTCATGAAACGAGGTTCGATGAGGTAGATCAAAAGCGGGCGCCGTCACTGGAGTTGTCCGGGCATGGGAATTAGAACGCTTCGGTTTCTCTACAATAAAATAATGATGAAGAAACGCGTGCGAAATAGAACGCGTGCGCTGAACTTCCACGGTTCCTAAGCATACATCTCAACTGGCGAACCGTTTGCGAGAGGGGCAAACTTGATAAACATTCTCCCATCTCCATCCTCTTCCCCATTGCTGATCCCCGTGAAGACACTTTGTCTTCCCTTCCCTGCTCTGTTTACAATAAGACGAGAGCAATGGAAGTCGGTATAATCTCTGCCCAGAGCCTGGAAGAGATGTATGTGGCTGGAATATGAGCTTGTTCGCGAAAAGATCGACAAGAGGGGAACCTCAGCCTCACTTTTTGATCAGATGGTCTCTTGGTTAGCGATACTTTTATCATGGTTACTGATTGACACCCAGAACGGTCGCAGTCGAATAGCAAATGTTTCTAATGAGAATGCTGCTCCTTCCTTCCTTTCTGCCCATCTCTTCCCTCTCTGTGTACTCGGCGGGTAAGTAGCAGTGAGTGTAGCATGGTGCATGTGCTTGCCAAAATCGTTCCGGACAGAAGGGGACTTTCATAATCACTATGATCACGTAGAAAGTGTGCGCCATGAGAGATTGCCACATACTCGACGGAATGCTAAAAGGAGCAGCACATACACAATATGGAAGCAAGAGAGGGTATGAAGGGGAAATAGTCTTATGTATCTCCTGCCAAATGACACCGGCGGAATAGGCCGCCGTGCCATCTTTTTCCAATTTGCCAATATCCAAATTGTGAACTTGTTTCACCTTTCAAATTTGCTTACATTTCCTAGACTTCATTTTCAAATCGATGTTGCTGTCTGCCTGTCGTTTTTCACGAGTTCCCCTTCCCTGTCCCATTCCAACTAGGCTGACTTTTCCTCCTTCTCTCCTATCTCCCCTCCCCTTTCCTCCCCCTCCTCCTCCTTCCCCTCCTCCTCCTTCGCCATGGGCAACTGGACCAGCCGCGCGGAGAATCAATTCGTCAAGGTATTACCAGCGAAAAATATTCGGAAAATACAATCTTCAACCTATTGTTGATCAATGACTTTTCTGGGGATATTTTGCAAATTAATTTTTCACCGTACAGTTCTCCGATTAATAAAATCTTTCTATGCAGGACCGCGTTTCGCTGACCGATGGGCTCGATCCGCTGTACGCTCCGCGGGTTCGTTTATTTACGGCTATTTTGTGACGGAATCCTGTCTAATCTACGGATGTGCGTTATAATTCTAATTTACGGGTTCCAAATTCACGGAATCCAAATTAACGGAATTCGAATTTCCCTTCAGGTGGCAGCCTACGGCAATGGCCGCTACATCTTCATCCTCGGCAACAAGCAGGTCAACGTGCTGCCGGATCACGACATCGTCGGCTTCAACCTCGACATTGTCGACCTCCTTCTATCCAAGTCCGTGAAATTGAATTCCGTAAAATCGTAATTTTACGGATTCCATAAATCCCGTAATTCACGGATTCCAGACGCCACCGCATCGAGCACATTGGCGACTTCTACGAATTCGGGAACCTCGTCGGATTCTACGCCCTGAATGAGAAGGAAGTAGTCGTCGTCGACTACAATGAGGTCCGTAAATTAGGGGAATCCGCGAAATGTGCAATTCACGGAATCCGTGAAAAGGAGGATTTACGGAATCCGTAAACTACGGGATTTCACTGAATCCGTGAACTTCCAGGGCCAATCGACTCTTCGCCAGCGTCTCATCCTCATTCGTGGCGGCCAGGCTGAATGTCCCTTTCACCGCTGCAGTGCCATCACAATGTCGACGGCGTGGTTCCTCGCGCGCACCGTCGCCACTGAGGTAGATTTGAATTTTGGCAACGTGCCAAAACATGCCGTAATCCAAAGTTCTAAACTTTGGCATCGTGCCAAAAAAGATAATCCCCGGACAATCGCTGCAGGAATGGGCCGTGACGGTGTCTCCGAATGCACGGGACCCACTGGCGACTCCTTATGGTGTGGTATTCCCTCGCGATCCCACGGATGGAAGACCCGCCGTGGACATTACGCCGCTGCTCGCTGAGGTAGACCTTTATCGTCCAGGGAATTAACGATTTCGACAATGAGCTTATTTTGGATCTAGTTAGGCCTTTATCCTCTAAAATACAAAATTTGTTTTGTAGTATGATCTTTGCTGTGTGTAGTTTGATCTTTGTAAATTGCTATATTTCCCCTTTTCAGGCCAATCACCACCTGCGCGCGACAGTCTCCACTGCTGGCAGCCCTCCATCGATCTCCTCCTTTGATGCTCCATTCTTCACCGGAAAAACAACGCTCGGGTTTGATTTTTGATCATTGGACGTTGATCTTTGATCTTTTATTAAGCTTCTTCACGGACGCCGGCCGCGTCATCTCCATCGACTCCAAGCTCGTCGTCATTGTCAACTTCAAGTTTGTAGTTTGCTCTTTGATCTTTCTAGTTTGATTGTTGATCTTTTGGCCTCTGCAGAACTCGACAGATCTACGTGGAGGAGACGGTGCCGGATGCGGTGACGAACTTCCCCCTCGATTCCTTCTCCGACAATCCCTTTGACTGCCGCGGATTCCAGAATACTGATCGACAGGTAATCGATAGATCAAAGATCAAACTAGAAAGATCAAAGTCCAAACTACAAACTCTCCCAGATGACCCTCCTCGCGACGTTCCCTCGCTCTCCGTTCAGCTGGCAGTGCATCCTCGCCGCTTTCGTGGCCATTGCCATGCGGGTACGGTATTCCCCTCTTCCCTGAATCAGGGAGCGCGCGAAAATTCAAATTCAAAACATTTCCAGTTGTCATGGCGCCTCTTCATCATGATGGCCTCGATCAACTGGTTGGCGTATGTTGAATTTAATATTTTAGCCCGCTCCAAAATCCTTTCTCTAAATAACCACATTTGAATAGATATTGGAAGTTTTGGGCTCGCACAATAAGCGGATTCACAGTCCGGAATCGATGGCTTCATATCGGAACGATTAATTAATTTTCCAGGATCGGTCGCCACCTCCTGAAGTTGTCGGTGCACCTGACGGAGCTGCGCTTTCGCCTCGTGCGTCCGCCGGCTGCAAGGTGACGAGAAATCAAAGATCGAAGATCAAAAACATCGGAGCTCAAAGATCATTGTCCTAAACTCAGAGTCCAACCCTTTGCAGACTGGGCGTGCTCTGCACGCGAACTCTTCGTTGGAAGGAGCAGCTCGGCGCCGCCCTCCCCTCCCAGTACCACCGCCTCCACGTCGGAATCTTCCCCGATGGACAGGCTGCGCTCTACGAGCAGGTGGGGTGATCAAAAATCAAAGAGCAATTTACAAAAATTTTACCGCAATTTTGTTTAAGTTTCCGGTGACTTTTTGAAGCTCAAGAAATAAAAGGTTAATTTTGTTGTGTACAAGGCAAAAAAAAGTATCTTCGGTATCGACATAATTCCCGATAATAAAAGACCGTAAATTACAGCGCGTTGAACAGCAGTCATCGGCTCGCCGCATCGGAGGAGTGGAACCGTCGAGCGAGGGAGAAGAAATTCGCATCGTGGCCAATGCGTGGAGGTCAGTTTGGAATGGACAGTGAGATCAAAGATCACATTTATATACATTTATTCAATCATGAATTCACAAATCAATTTAAATCAATTTGAAAGTAATGATTTCTTGAGTTTTTTTATATCTAATTTTCCGTATTTTAGCGCATATTTATGCAAGCGCTCAATCTTCAACAAACAAAGACCAAAGACTTTCCTCTGCAGACCCCCGGCGCTGTCGACCCTCTCCTCGATGGCCGTGGCCAAGGAGTCGATGAAGATTGATCGCCGATTGCTCGAGATTATTGCTGCGAGGATGTAGAGAGGAGGAAGGCCCATCAAGACTGACCCTGATCAATGATCTTTGATCTCCAGTCCTATACACCCCTCAACTAACCCTGCTCTCAACATGACCACGATACCACCCAAATCTCGAATGCGATACTAGACCTCGATAACCATCGGAATCTCGAATGCGATCAACCTGCCAGCTATTTGTGAATTCAATACATTACAACAATCGATAATCGAATGGAAAGATCTGCATTTTCACGACATTTTTCTGTGCAAAGCTATGAACGGAAATAAATCAAACACATTTTGGGTCGTTGCGGTTATTGATTGCCGTTTTCGTCTGCCTAGCAGAAGAGTCTGAAAAGGTAGAAAAATCAATAAACATTCCCGTCAATTTTTGTCATTCAATAATTACGTCTGTCTGGAATTCTCTCCACCTTCTCGTCCCTTCATTCAGTCTCTTTCATCGTTGGCCTGAGCTGCCTCGTCTCTTCTTCTCTTCGGCCGCATCATGGTCGTGATCAGTGAGGATTTTGTGACTTTTCCACAATCCACCCCTCTCCTTTCCTAACCCCCCTACTACCCTAGGCATCATCCCTGTTACCGTAGTGCTATTCCCTCTTACCGTAACCCTCCCCTCTTCCTAATACTTCTTCCTTCTGTGCCCTTACCTTCACTACCGTAATCCTCTCAGCATTCCTACCGTAGCCCCATCCTCCTCTCACAGTAGCCATTTCCCCATCCTAACGATAAGAGCGCTGTTACTTCCTACCGCAGCCCAATCCTGTGTTCCTTGGCATTCTCCTACCGTAATCCTCTCCCCCTCGCAGAAGCACCGGAATTTCTCTCCTCGGAGACGTGCCCGGCGGCCGTGGAGTCGCTCATCTCCTGGGTTCTCTTCGGCGTCGGTGAGCTACAGTAATCAGCGAACTTTCGCGTCGGGACCAAATAACATTGAAAACTCTCCTTGCAGTCCTGACGATGATTCTCAACGCCTTCTCGGTCGTCATCATCGCCATCACGATTAAACATGTGAGGAGGGCGGAAATCAAAGATCAAACTATAATATTTAAATTCCAAACTATAATAACCAAAGGTCCAACTACAAACTCCAACCCTTCCTCCCATTTCAGGTGCAGAAGATCCCTGCACTCTCGGAGAAGCTGACATCCGGCACTCACTGGCTGACGAGGACTGCACTGCGCGCCGGACTCGGGCCTACTGCGAGGACGGTAATACAAGGACAAGAACCATATCTGCGCTTTGACTATCTACATAAATGCTCAAACTCCATAAATCCGATAGCATTCTGACAAGTACAATCGTGTTTTTTTTCCTTCCAGGCCATATATTCGATAGCGTGGCTATTTTTTCCTACATTCTGTATCTCCCGTTTTTCGATCTGTTTCTAACAGGAACAATCATCTTTTTTCCAGGCCATCCTGGCGTACTCGAAGACGCTCCCGGAGCTGGCCAAGATCTCGAACTGAGGAGAGTTGGAGGGTCTCTCATCCTCTTTCCCCTCCTTCCTCCCTGTATCATTGTCTCCCGATTGAAGTGCCACGCTCAATTTAGTGCCCCCTTCACAGGCGAACGCTGAGCCTTGAGATAAATGTGAGATGGACAATTAATTGCACGAGATGAAAACAGTGCTGACACGATGAAAAACAAAGGCATTGAGCGTTGCGGTAAATGCGTCGCGAAATCGGTGACACAATGTACGCTCCGATTGACACCTACCATACCTTGTCTTATTGGCACTTATAGCCCGATGCCGCGAATTTCGAAGCACGATTACGAAAGCTCACTTTCATTATTAGCTTTTTTTCGCTAATCTATTGCCTTTTTGCACAGCAGCCATGCACAAGATGGTACAAGAGGCGAATGCCATCGTGGACAACATCGCCTTTCCCGAAGAAGTTCTCCGAGCTGTTACACTGAACGTCGTTGATGTCTCTTCTGAAGTCGAGGACTGGCAACGAGCGGTTCCTGAGGAAGTTCGTCAACGCTGGGTATGTATTACCATTGAAATGGCACTGTAATTATTTTCATGTACTTATGCTATGCACTGCTCACTTGATGTATTCCGATGTGGCGAATCCTCGTTCTTCATCTATGGAATGTAACATCTGGACGAATATGCACTTTTGCATAAGGACGCTTACATTCACGGAATCGCGGATATTCAAAACCGAACAGAGCTATGTGCGTTTGATAGGAATGGAGTATTATGCCTTGGAATTAGAAGTACAATTGAGCTGATTCCCCTGCTTCAGGAAACGTACACTAATCATATGGAATTGGCCGTCATCAGAAGTAGAGAAAACAACAAATCTCGTGATATCGTGGATCGGTTCATCCGCCTTGCAAGGAAAGATATTTCTGAATGGGATGCCCCCCAATGGGTCCTCAACCTCCCATCATTTTTTTACTATAACGAAATTAGGAATAAAATGGTGAGAGAGAGCCATCGACTGTAAAAAGATATTACCGAGTCGTGTTTGCAGTATCTTTTGATGCGATGGGAGCTGTCAGTGCTGAACGACGTTCAAAAAGAAAACACAATTCACCATCGCGCGATGGCCATTGAGAAAAACGCTTTTCAAGAATTCGGGATTCGGCTACGCGAGGTCTGAATTTCAATCGTCATTGACAATGACGATTGAAACGAAGCGCAGTACTGCGCTTCGTCGATTACATGCGGTGAGCGATGACCCATTAGAGGAAAGGCCTCAATTCGTTCATTCCAGGGTCGTTCCCTCAAGGCACTGGCTCAGGAGAAGGTCTGGTCCATGATGCCGAGTTCAATCAAAATCCGGGCTGTGGAACAAGAAGCATGCAACGATCTCGCGCGCTTCGTAGCCATGGACTCTATTTCAGCCCGATTTAACTCATACTCTGCTTGAGCGATTTTTTAAGGATATTTCACCTGCATAATGTCTTCAATTACATGCCTGTTTTATGTGTGTCTTATGTTTACCCTGAAGCCACATCAGATAAACTTCTAACAATAAATTCCAACATTTGTTGAACAGTCTGCATGTTCCTTCCGTTCATCGAATCGCTTATAAAAACATATGACCGGTTCTTCTCTTCTGCCTTCATAAGGAACTGTCTCACTTAAACTTTCAGGACACGAGGCATGAGAACTAGAAAATGATTTGGCGGGAGAATAATCTTTGCCCGAGTAATTTCTGCCCAATGGCCGAATTACGAACATTTCTTTACAAACAGCAAATCTCACACTGACTCCTCGATAAACACGAGGAGGGCAATACCCGCTCAAAAGCGATAAAAAAATAACTCCGAAATCAATAAAATGCACGATGCGTTTTGAAAAGGCGACGCCAATCAGTGACCTAATGTATGCTCCGATTGACACTTACCGTATCTCATCTTATTGACATTTTTAGCCCGATGGCGCAAATTTCGAAAATATGCGTTTCAAAGCTCAGTTTCATTATTCGCTGTTCTCGCTCATCTGTAGGATTTTTCCAGGACAGCTATGCATCGGCTGCTGCAGGAAGCGCATGCCATCGTGGACAACATCGCCTTTCCCGAAGAAGTCCTTCGAGCTGTCACTCTCAACGTCATTGATGTCGAATCTAATGTCGGGAACTGGCGTCGAGCGGTTCCCAAGGAAGTTCGGCGTCGAAATGTAGGTTTTTTTTATTTTTTGATTAATTTTATTTGATGATTCGTATTTAATTATTGACAGGTGCTGATGACTAGTTGTGCGCCACTGACGCATTCCGACGTGCTGAATCCTCATTCATCATCCATGGAATGTAGTATCTGGACGAATATTATCTCTGATATAAGAGATGTTGCGTCGTGGGAATCGCTGCTTTTCGAATCCTGCGAGAGCTACGTGCGTTGGTTATGTATTGTCCGGAATTAAAGTGATGCGGAAGCGACGCGCGAACTGCCTTCGCTGTAAGCAGCGTAGTGATCTATCTTCTGCCGCAGAGGGTCGCCTCCGCATCACTATAACACCGGACAATAGTGAAGTACAGTGCAGGCCTTCTCCCAAAAGAATGGCGATCGCCATTTTCTCCACGTCACGAAACGCTAGTTTTCAAGACATGGCTCCATTTTTATTGTGCATAAGCCAAACAATAAGTATCTACTGCGTTCGCTGATCTAAAAATCGGCGGCGAAAAATCTACTTACAACACGTATTGTGGTGGTGCCAACGCTGTTCCTTTTGCGTTCCGTTTGCACCTGCTCTCTCCACTGTTCTCTCGTTTCTCTAATGGCCCAGACAGGTTAGAGAAACGAGAGAACAGTAGAGTGAGAGAGAGCAGATTCAAACGGAAAGCAAAACTCCCATTGCAACAGCTAGCAGGCATTCCTGCCATCTTGGCAATCTTGTTCACTCAATTTTGCCGACAAGCAAATCCTGAATTTTAGTGCATGTTTGATTGTCGGAAAAATTTTACAAGCATGCGAGTCGGCAAACTCGTCAGAAGTTTGCCTGCTAGCTGTTGCAATAGGAGAAGGATCAGCTCTGGGACCACCAAAATAAAACCTCGGCGAAGTAGACCAACTCAAAAGTTGGTCTAGTTTGCCGAGGTTTTATTTTGGATGTTTTCGAACGACGGTGAGGCACGAAACCACTTTCGTTCGAGAGCACCGACGCGCGCGATTGATCTCAACTTTGGGTTGGTCCACTTTACCGATGTTCTACGTGCTGGAAGAACATTTTTCGCCGGCGATTTTTATCAGCGTACGCAGAAGATACTCAGGCATATGCTCAATATTGTCGGCGGAATAAACGTACCGAACTGTACGCTCATCGCCCTGCGATCTCCACTCTTCTCTCGTGTCTCTAACAGCCAGACAACAAGAGAACTGTGGAGAGAGATCGTAGGGTGATGAGCGTACAGTCCGGAAAGTTTATTCCTCCGACAATACAAACATGGAGCCATAACTTGAAAAATAAGCGTTTTATTGACGTGACGAAAAATGGCTATCGCCAGTAATCGCCGTTCTTCAGGGAGAATGCCCAGCAGTGTATTGTGCAGAACCCACGGGGTGACAATACTATTTTCCGAAGCTCATTCGTATTGAGCAACATTACTACTGTAATGTGTACTTTGCATTATGTAGTTGGAACGTGGGTGGTCCCAGCCTGCTCCAGCATATCTCGCCGGTGAGCAAATGGTAGATTAAACGGGCGCTAAGCCCAGGAAGATCGGAAAAATATTGCCACCCCGTGGGTTCTTCACAATAGTCTACAGTCAGTAGAAGAACCTTTTGAATGATAACGCTTCCTTATTAAAACGAAACCATGCAATCGTGCGTAGATTCAAGAGTAAGGCGGATATAGACATGAATTCATGGGGTGCACCCCGATGGATCCTGGACCTTCCTCCGTACGAACATGATGCGCTAGAGTTTGGCAGTGAGATAAACAACGAAATGAGGGACAAAATGGTATGTATGCATTGGTTCGCATCACAGAACTTGTAAATCGTTCCGAGAGCAGACTGTTTCATACCTGCGAAAAAAATGGATCACAATCAGTGGTCGTAAAGCGCGCCCCGACGAACTCTCGGTGCTCCAATTTTTTTACTTTCGCAGGTAAGACCGGTAGCGACAGTGTGGCGTGGGACAATGTACAAGTTCTGCGGTGCAAACCAATAGGAGCGATTGGCCGAACATCAAAACGACTATATTTTTGCAGTACAGACTGATTCGTTGGGAGATTTCGGTGCATGGAAACTGTATCTATGATAATAAATTACCTGTAAACACCTATGCGCTGAAGATTGAACGTTCGGCTTATCGAGAATCGGGAGGCATATTTTCTGAGTTATCTAGACGAGTGCGTGTTTCCATTCACTTGGAGCTATCCAATGAAATGTTGCAGGACATTTATATCGGGAAGTTGGAGGAGAAGCTTGCTAATGCAATCGTGGAGGCGAGCAACACTCTACTTCAACGAATGTACGCGGTGAGCTAACAAGCTATTGCATGGCAGAACTACCTCTGTCTTCTCCAGGGTCGTCCCCTCATGGCAGTCGCAAAGGAGAAGCTCTGGTCCATGATGCCGACTTCAATGCGCATTCGGGTGGTGGAGCAAGATGCATACAACGATCTGACGCGCTTCGTGGCCATGGAGTCGATCTCATTTTCAGCCCGAATTAATGCTTGCTAAAATTCTGAAATATGAAATGAAAAATATGTCGAAGAAATTTTTAAATGTAATTTCTCATTCAAATGTATTTTCGATCTTCGTACGAATGAACATTTGGCGGCATCTTAAGAATTCAGCGTGCTTCTGATCTTTTTATCTTCGATCACCAACGATCTCACTACGTATTTTCTTGTTGTTTTACGAACTGCATTTTTAAAATAAATGCTCGTGTGTCTTTCCTTCCTTTGTCATTCTTGTTCGTTCTAATAATTCGGTGTTCGAGACCCTGGGATGTCTCGTGTAAGTGTTTTATATAAGACACGCGCAATAAAAAAATAAACATAAAAGTATATGTCGCGCACACCTACATACGGAGTCCGCTGAATAGAATTTTTTTTCTTTTCCACGGACTATAGCTAAATTGCGCGTTCTGTGCCCGACATATACTTTTTTTTGTTTATTTTTATTGCTTATATCCAGTTGGTTTGCATCTTCCTCAATGATGAAGTTATCGCTTCTTAAAAAAAGAATTGGAAGAACTTCTGGGCAAATTGCCAATATGAATGGGAGTGTAGATATTTGCTCAGATGTCAACGTATGGGAAAGCCACATTTCCATACGTCGACGCCTGGATTAATGCACTCCCATCAAGACTGACAATTTGCCAAGAAGTTCTTTCCAGTCCTTCGCACCATAGGAACAAACAAATCCGTTCAAATCTAAGAGCCAATGAGTGGGCGCGAGTTCTCACATTGGCACTTTATCGCGATATACAAAGCTTCGAATTCGCTGCTCTCATTTGCTTCATTCGCGAACCATGCACAAGCTGCTGCAAGAGGCAAATGCCATCGTGGACAACATCGTCTTTTACATCGTCTTTACCGACGAAGTCCTTCGAGAAGTCGCACTGAGCGTCACTGATATCGAATCTGATGTCAGGAACTGGCATCGAGGTGTTCCCAAGGAAGTGCGTTGCCGATATGTGAGTGTTTAACATCATTATAGCGCGTATTCATTATTCTCAGGTTCTTATGCTATGCACTGCGCCCCGAATGTATTCTGACGTGATGAATCCACACTCGCCATCCTTAGGAATTTCTTGGATATGGCACTATGCGAGCGTGGAATCTAATATTTTCAGAAACTCCCAGAGCTATGTACGTGAGTTAGACATTCTGGGCCAAAATTTATTCGGTTTTCTCTTAAAACCGTATGTCGGTGGAGCGGTACAATGCCGGTTTATTTCCTGTTTGAAAAAATGTATCCGATTCATATGTTTCAGGAAAGTTACACTTATGCGATTGAATGGGAAGTCATCTATTGGAGGCACAGTGGAGTCAGAATCTACGTTTGGCCTGAGAGAAATGGCCAGAGTCTGGTCGTTGCTTTCGTGTCTGTCTCAGCCAGACAGTGACTGTCTCGTTTTCGACTATGACAGTCACTGTCTGGCTTTAGCATTTTTCCCTCGCAGTGAGTGCTGGAGGGATTTCAGAATTTTGAAATTCAGCTCATACGAAAGAACGCAGCAATATCTACAAAACGAATATAG
>JACMIG010001479.1:0-20156 GCA_014805385.1 Levipalatum texanum
TGGAGTGGCCAATCTGAGTATGAGAATGGGTTCGGACCGATTGTGGATGACGCAAAAACATAGCGAAAAGTTCAGAAAAAAATTTCTGAAGCTTTAAATCCAATTCGAAAATCGGAAATTTGAACCCCTGAATTTCAGGGAAACGACACAATTGTGTTTCCCAGGAACAAATCCTTACACAATTGTGTCGTCCGCGAAATAGTTGTACACTTTTGTGTTACGGTCGCAGTCGAACGAGTACACAATTGTGTCATTTCCCTGAAATTCAGGAACCGTGCAAAATTCAAACGATATTTTCAAAACAGTCTTCGTGGCAGGGACCCTTTAATACCCACTCTCCAAGTTGAAACCCGATGATCTCTTCTATTTGCCCGTCAATTTGCCCTTCACATCTCTCCCCACTTTTTCTTGATGATAAAGCTGCTGCCGATGAAGAGGGACGACAACATCGCAAGTCCGAGGCCATTGTAGAAGTCGTTGATCTTCGTCGAGTTGTCCTGCAATGGGAGAATATCCATAAGAGGGTATTATGCAACCTGGTGAATCTAGGGATCATCTAAAGGTATTAAAGTCCTGAAATACTCCTACATTTAATTACTACTGTATTCGGGGTGTAACAGTCAATTTTCAGTTGGCGGCCGAGTCATAGCGCACCAGAAACGACACCACGTCTTTTCTCGGTGCACGCAAATGAATTAGAGCTTTGCAATGCAGTGGCCATCAATTCCACAGACTAAGATTTGCATCGGAACCTACAAATAGTCAGCTACCGACCGAGTCACAGCACATTGGAGACACGCACCAGGTGATTTCACGACGCACACTAATGAATTAAAGCTTTAAAACCTAATGACCCCGATGTACTTGATTTTGTCAGTGGAAACTATCAATCAGCCTGTTAGTGGCCAGGATAACGAAATTCCCAAACCCAAGATCTTCTAATTCCCAGGATCACTCACCGATCCATTGGCATACGACAGGTTGGCGGCGGCTGCATCGGCGACTGCCTGCACTACTGCAGCTGCTGTGGCTGCCACGTCCACCACTCCTGATCCACCGGGGAGGTTCGCGTCTGCCATCGTGGCTCTGAAAGGATGGCTACGTAATAATGACACAGTAATATTAATATCAATATTTATTTCTCTGACCCACGAAACAACATTGAACAGATTGACGGATTGGATTGGAACCAGCAAGATTGATGTTGCGCGTATGTACTAATAAACGATAATCAATTGAGAATTCAATAGTCCTTGGTGCCTTGTTCGTATAGACAAACCACCATCATCTGAATAGGCAAGAACACGGAAGAAAGATACCAGCATGATCGATGTCGCGCTCAAGGGGTAATTAACAGATGTCAATCCGAAGATATTTTTTTTAGGAAATAAATTTATAAACAAATCTAATACCACGCCCTCGGAATCCCCTATCGTCATTATTATTGATGGGTGGGGGTATAATTAGAGACCGCAACCTGTTTCAGAAATTCCGCAACGGTCCCATAAACAATAGTTCAGGTTTTAGGTCAGGGTCTGGCATAGATCATGTTTTTGACCGTTTTTCGATATCTCATCTCTGCGTAAAGTTATGACCTGAAAACTAGCGCGAGACGGGACTGGGGAGCGGGGCGAAAGATGGGCCGCGACGCACCCTCCGCTTGCCCTCGTGCTTAAAGGAGGGGTTCGGGGACCTTCCGAGTCTCATAAGTGACTATATTCAGGTGGTAGAGCTTGAAAAACGCTATCGAATGGTATATGACACTAATAATTTGGGTGTTTCTATGGTGAGATACAGCGTTCAGAAAGGCTCCCCTGAGATACAGGGACGGCGCGAAATTCAAATTTCGCACCTGCTACAATATTGGCAGCTTGCCAAATCCTCAGATCGCGCACCTTGTGCACTATGAGTTGTGTCACTGTTATCTGTCAGTGATTAATTAGTGAATATGTTCCGTTGGCAAGTTGCCAAATTTCGACACTGAAGGTCCCCAAACCCCTCCTTTAATTAAAACACCTCGTAACTATTCAAATACATAAGCAAAACAGTCGATCAAGGGCTCGTTTGGATGCTTAAAATATTCCTTATTGAAAAATAATCAGTTGAACATGATCCATAGGTTGTGGTATTAGCCCCAACGCAAATTCAACAGGAAAATCTATTGTTGCGATGTGTGAATGTGAAGTGCTCGCACTAAAACGAAGAGCACACCTTGACAATAGAGTTTCAAGTCCTAGTTTTTTGAATGAAGTTAGTCTGAAGCTCTACCAACACCACAGTGGTGCGCCAAAGTCAAGCGGATGACTCTGGAATTAGCCGTACCTCGATTTGTAATCAAAATGAGCGCCGATTTCCTATCGTCAACTTTTCAAGCTCATTATTATGCATAATAGATGCTCTTTCTCGATTTCGGCGCACCACTAGCTTGTGTAGAATTGAATAAGCTTCAAAATGAGCCGATGATCGGCTCATTTGGTGCATTTGGCGAGGTGTGCTCATCCGCGGCCGCTTTTTGACCATTTCATATCCACCCCAAAGTGGGCGGAGCTTGCGGCCCCTAGGTATAATCAATTGCAGACCCTTTCTCCATCTACACATTCTACTCGGCCAGTAGAAACCGGGGAGATTCACGTCGTCCATTGCAGTTAATTGCCGGGCATCTGTCCGAATATAATTGAAGTGCGGTAATCAATTCCAAACCAATCCGCTATCACCCCCTTCGGAATCGCGCTGTGCTGTCAAAGTAGTTGAGTGGGCATAATCATATTCACTACTTCTTCGCTCATCTTCAACAAAGGGTTAACGAACTGAAACCCGGTCGATCTACGCCGTGCGCACGCGTTAATTACCTATCACATATTCAAATGCAATATTTGCAAGCGTTCTAAGATAAGTTAAATCCCCATCACCCCCCATCGAATCTCACCTCGTCGTCAACATTGCAAGCGCACGGCATAATCACAGTTCCGAGTCAACTGCGACGTCGTCGATAGTCGAAGGGCATCTCCATTCTGTTCCTCTTCTCTTCCTCACTGAGCTGTATTTCCCCCCGCTGAGGGGGTTATCCTTCCCTCCTTCGCTGATTATGCGGTGTGAAACAAAGTGATCTGAGCGCGCAGCATCGGGCTCTTCGTCCTCCTCCCCATTCGTCACGCGTCGATACTGGAGAGGGATGAGAGAGTGAGAGGGAGGGACCGGTACTTCAAACAAGCGGAGAGACACTTCCCCTACGCATAACTTTATTGTTAGTCTATTCGATCCTCAATCTACGATCGATCGCACAATGCGATCTTCCAGTTCTATTTCGAAATAGTGCAGTTCCAAATCGCCTGGTTCCTGTTAGAACCGAGCGGACAGGTAAAAAAAAACCTTACATTAGCTTATGAACTATTTTCACGCTTACCGAGAATCTATCGAAAATAACAGACATTTACATCGTGATTATAAATCTGTGAAACTTCAAATTCCCTGGTTTCCAAGTCGCCCATAAAAGATCTCTGCTATTCACACACACTAACATTCATAAGGAGTAGCGGTTAAGCCATCTATTGTCCGGTATTATACTGATGCGGAGGCAACGCGCGAACTACCTTCGCTGTAAGCAGCGTAGTGATCTATCTTCAGCGGCAGAAGATATGTAGATCACACTCTGCTTACCACGAAGGTAGTTCGCGCGTCGCCTCCGCATCACTATAATACCGGACAATAGTTGTTACCGTAATCCTCTACAACTATTCATGTAAATCCACACGGGACCCATGTTCTCACCCCCCAGCTGGCTGAGGGTGCTGCTCGGCTTCTGGATGAGGACGCGCAGTTGACGCACCGAAATGTTGACGTCCCTGCATTGATTCTGATTGGTTTAGTTATCAGCAAAGTATCGTCGTTGCCGTTTTGTAACGCACAAATTGCTACAACGTGAAACTTCAAAGTGCCGGTAAATTATTCCGCACCTAGCTTTTCACCACTAATAATAAGCAAGTCTCGGAAGGTAAAGTATAATGCAACATGTGGGCAAAAGAAATATCGAGGCACTCAAATCAATGCCTCCCCAATACAACTTCGTGATTCTCCAATCCTCCTAGTTGACCGACCCTTCCCCTGCTGCTCTCTCTCTCTCTATCCTCCCCTCACCTGAAAGATAGAAACAATTGCTCCAAAAAGAAATGATTCCCCCAATACAGGGTGATTCTTCAACCTCCCTGGTTGCCCCCCTCCTCTCTCTCTATCTCTCTCTCCCTCTTCCTCTCCCATTCCATCACCTGAACGGCTTCATCTGGAAGATGCCGATGATCGTCATCAGGAAGCCTAATACTCCTAAAAACTCGGGCCCATATGAATATTAATTTATTTTGAGTACCCTAACCTCCACATCGATCAATCTCAACTATTTCTAGCCGCTTAATTTACTTGATGCAGCGACACTTCACCTGGTTTACAACTGAAAATGAAGATACCAAATTTCGAACGAGGAAAAAAGGCGAGAATCCCGGACCTTGTACAGGATGGACGACGCGAGGGTGACAAAGGACGTGAAGAAGACGTAGTAGATCGGCGTCACCATCGGCGTCCTAGACTACGGGGAGACCACAAAAATGAATCTTGAGAGGCAGTCTGTCCGGAGATCGAGGTGCCTCCGGACCTGAGATTTCAGATTGCATCTCTCGACCTGCCACTTGGTGGGTGGGTGACCCAGGGGGCCCTGATTAATAATTTCTGTTTTTGGGCCGGAAGGTCAAAGGTCACGGGTAGTGACGTCATCAGTTCTGGTCAACTTTGAACAGCCCACCGTTGCGTAACAGCATCTCGGACGGGATGCGGGTATCATCGCTGAAAAAAGAGCCTGTCGGCCTCTCATCGGCGAATTGGCCTGAACTTTTGAAAAATTCACAAAAAACGATCTGAGAGGAAACGGGCATAGTTTCGTGCAAAGAGAAAGCATAGAGTGCTTTCTTGCATTTCGAGTTCCCCGAACTCGGTGCGAAATCGGCCAATTATGAAGAGTTTGCGACACAAACGCGCCGGGGTTCACGCTCGGAGAACCCGGCGCGTTTGTGTCGCACTGGGTCAGTAATTGAGAGATGATTACGCCGCGTCGTTTCGAAAAATTCCGAATATTTCGGAATTGAAAGGATGTGAAGGGGTCTTACCTCCTCGCCAACCACTTTTCTGCCAGGATTGGGCTGAACTATGAAACCTCTTGTGAGAACGCCCTGAAGTACTCCCAGTGCCTGAATACTCATTGTCAGAGTATACCGGCATGATTTCCCATTGATCTTGCGTGATATCTGAGAGGATTGGTGTTCATTCCGATATCCATTATCTACTACTATATAATTGGCTAGTATCTAAATAATCACCATGTTTGTGAACCTGTTACAATTGCAAATCGTTCTTATCCGGTGCAATACATCGAATATGTACATCCGATACTCCGCAGAGAAAAAAGCGACGAGTAAAACGAAATGATCCGAAAGCGAAGGAAGAGGCGAGGGAGATGGGCAAAGGGTGGATGAAAAGTCGAACCGTGAGTGATGAGCATACTGTATCAGCATCTAGGGGAGCTACTTACTAGAGAACGGGGGACGGTAAATGTCAGCGCTAGATTCTCGTGCTTTGCCTCGTGTCAGTTTTAGATTCATTTCGTGCGAAAGACGGGAGTCGAGGGTGGATTCCTGAGGTGGATTCACTGTTGTGTTCTATAGACGGATGAGTATGTAGAGAGTCCTTTTAAGCCATAAATCGCACGTCAATGTTGGGGTCTTGGAACGAAAACACTTTGGCGGCATACAGTACCCGGATCAATTGTGAGGGGGAGAACGAGATGTGTTGATACGGTACAAGAAGGGACACAGGGAGAAGGACCACAGCATCTCCTCGTCCAGTAGAAACCAGTGTGATTCACGTCGCTCAAACACGTTAATTGTCGGGCATTTGTAAGAATATAATTTCAGTTTGTCCACAATTGACAAACCAATCCAAAATCTCCTTCGAAATCTCGCCGCGTCGTAAATGAGTCATCTCGTGGGGTAGAAATGGGCAGGTGGCTATGTTTCCCTTCGTTCCCTCGCTGATTATTCGGGGTGAAATTACATAGGTGATCTGAGCGCGCAGACATTGGCTAATTCACAGGAACTTTCAATCAAGTCGCTATCTTGTGAGTCTAAAAATCCGGTGATCTCATCCCACATTCCGTAATAATCCATAGGATTTTAGAAGCGATTCCAATTCTCCACCGTTGATTTTTCCCCTCTCCTAAAAATACGAAATATTATAGTTTCGCGTCATGAAATCACGGGGACACTCTCCTCCCTCCTGACGGTATTGCGAAACTTTTAGATTTATTTATTGTGGATTCGTCGTGTCCATTGATCGGAATGAATTCACACTTAATTTATTGAGAATCATGAGTCTCGAAATCACCGGGTTTCGAACTGCATTGCATTATCGCTTGTCAGTGCGTAGTCTAACGCTCATTTTTCTCACGTGATCCGATGAATTTTTTTACCACATAGGGGTATAATCCAGCAAGATTCACGGCGCGCTCGCCCGTTATTTGCCTGTCATCTATCTCAATGCAATGCTCCCTCGTAGGTCGACGATAAATAAAATCTCCATCACCTGTCCTCGAATTCCACCTATTGTGCAGCTCCAGAGAACTTGTAAATCGGGTTCCGCGAGTCGAAATTTCTGCCTGTCATATGTGGGCGCCAGTAAGGAATATGTGGCTGATTTCTGAAACCTCCATCACTTCGTCGAATCCCACCTCGTCGTCTTGAGAGGCTTCCTCCCTCATGTATAGAGACCGCAACGTGATTCGCAAAGTTCCACCAAAATGCTCGAACTTAGTCTCACCGTTTAGCCCTGAGCTTGGCATTGATCATATTTTTTACCGTTTCTCGATATCTCATTGCATTGCCGAGATATGACTCGAAAACTAGCGCGCATCGCGTGAGGGGAGAGGTGCCAAAAGGTGGGCCGCAACGCGGCCAATGGGCGCGCTGCGGCCCGCTCGCGGGCGAAAATGGCCACCCTTCACGTAAACGCAAAAAACATCGCACTGGCGCAATGGATCGACGTCAAATTTGGAGAGGAGTTAGATTTATGCTTTAGACACGCAAAAAACCACACGCAGACAGGTTTAGTTGCCTGTGGAATTAGCCCCACCTCGATTTCCACTGAAAAGTCCGAGTGAACGACGAACATGCCTTCTTTAAAGCGTTTTAAAAAGTTGTTTAGCTTTTGCATGCGTGCGTGTTGCTAGATCGATGTAAAATTGAATTTGCTACAAAATGAGCGTTTGATCGACTATTTTGGTTCAGTATTCACGATGTTTTTTTGATTGGAACCACTTTTTCGCGTTTTCGTGCTCCCCCCAAAGTGGGCGGAGCTTGCGGCCCCTACTCATGTACGACAAAAGTGCATGGAATGGAAGCCAGCAAGCTTAACGTAGCGCTAACGCGTTAATTGTGTCTATTATGAATCGGACTGCCCTTCGGCATCATGGTTGTCAGATTGGGAAGAAATTGAACCCACGGAAGAAAATACGGAGATCCAAGTCGCAGAATCGCGTTAATTGACGGACATGTCTCAGAATATATGATTCTGATCTCGGTACTTTTAAAAAGATAACCAATCCACTATTTAGCACCTCCAATGGCTTCTGTCCTTTATAAAATTGCAACTGCGAAAGAATCCAGGGAGGTCCACGTTATGGATATGCTTTAATTAACGGGCTTCTCTCCGAATGTAATCGACCTCGCTTTCCCATCAGAAGCTAACTTATCCGCATTGGACTCCGGGATCTAGTTCTGTACGTCATCACCAATTGCGGAAATTGTTTGTCACTCTTTATCTCATTGGTACTCAGTTTACTCACAATCAGGTACGTGACCAGGGGTGGGGCAGGAACAGGAAAGGAATAAACGGAGGAAGGCAAAGAGATCGGGAAGAACACACGGGTCGTCCATAGATCTCATCCGATTCCATTCCCTTGAGCTTCAATCACATTGCTGATTGTGAGAACCATTTGATTGTGTTCAATGTCCTCTGTTCATTATGCATCGGGCCTTCCTTGGGCATCGGGGAAGTCAGAAAGGGAAGAAATCGACGTAATGGAAGAACCTGGGAGATCGACGTCGCGGAAACGCGTTGATTAATGGGCATTTATGCAAATACAATGCATCGTTATTTCCGAGTGCAGAAAATAACCAATTCACTACCATCTCTAACGATTTAGATCTCTACAGATCTCTTCCGATGCCATTGGCATGTGCTTCAATCATAATCGTGCTACCCTAGGACTCCGAGATTGTCAAGAAGGTAATAAATCGAACCTACGGAATAAACCGGGGAGATCCACGTCCGAGGATAGGCTTTAATTAACGGGGTTCTCTACGAGTGTAATCAACTTCTCTTTCCGAAGCTAACTAATCCCCATTGACCTCCAAGATCTAGATCTGTATCTCATCAATAACCCGGTGACAAGAGACCGCGCCCTCTTGAATATTCGGGGCCACACCATCGCGTGAGTAACCCATCCTGGCCCTTCCTGTTGCGTCTATTGAAGGAGATGGAGGAAGAGGAGGAGGGGAGGTGACCCGGAGCCCGTGACTCGGATTCACATCAACAGATCGATGGATTTTATAGCTTTACGATCCATGACTCGTTGTCAGAGGAAAACTGATCAAAGAGGATAGGGTGACGAATGTCGCACATCAAGAAATTCCGATCCAGTCACGTCCCCAGGCAATGCCAAAAAGAGCGTAAATTCCTACAGAATATCCACTCCCCCCAAATTGAAACCCGGTGACTCATCCCGCATCACGCAGTAATAATCGACATCTTGGTTCTCTTCCCCCCTCCCGAATGGCAGCTCCCGATCTCTCGAGAACCCCTTCCCTGAGCACCCCTGTCTTTCAGCATCTATCCACTGCTACAGTTTACTCAGTCAGGTAAGTGACAATGGCCACGACAGGAACAGGAAAGGGATTGATGGAGGAGGGCAAAGAGATCGATTACCCTCGGGCCGGCCATAGATCTTGTCCAACACCATTCCCTTTTGCTTGATTCTGATTGTGCCCTCTCGGGCATCAGGGTAGTCGGAAAGGGAAGAAATCGAAGCTACTGAAATGACCAGGGCGATCCTCGTCGCACATGCGCGTCAATTAACGGGCTTGTCTCCGAATGTGATCTCCACCCCCTACTCTTTTTCCTACAACAAATACACTATCACCTCCGATGATCTGAACCTGTTCGTCATCACCAACCAGGTGACAAGAGCCCGCATCCTCCCGTGAATATTCGGGCAACATCATAACATGAGTAACCCATATTTGACCATTCTGGTGCCTCGATTGGAGAAGGAAGAGGAGGAGGAGGGGAGGAGACCCGGAGCCCGTGACTCGGATTCACATCAACAAGTCGAAGGAAGTTATGTGGCCTGACGATCCATGACTCAGGGGGAAAAATACACACCAAAGAGGATAGAGAGAAGAATATCGTACGGCAAGACATTCCTATTCAGGCATGCTCCCAGGCAATGCCAAAAAGAGCGTGAGAAGCTTGTTCACTTACAAGATGTTTCCGATATTCCGAATACCAAGCGGTCTATACTTTCAATGCAATGACACTAGAGCCTTTGCCGCAACGTTTCGTAGGAACCCGGTGATCTCACGCCACATCCACGGAAATAATGAAGGCTTATTGAATGCCAGACCAATTCCGTAGCGGGCTAGAATCTTTAAACTTTTATAAAATTCCTCCGTGACATAACAACTGGGTTAAAGGGAGTGAAAAGAGACCGAGAACCTACGGGCCGTCCATACATCTAGGCCGATACCATTTCCCTGTGATTCAATTATTACTGAGGACCCATCCAATCCTTGTCCTGTAGGAAGGGAGGTATGAGATGCCCTTGGGCATCGGGGTTTTTTGAAAAGCATCGAACCCACTGAAGAATCCAGGGAGATCCGCATTGCGATTACTTCTGAATTAATGGGCATACATACATGCTAATGTAATTCATCACTCCTGGAGAATGCAAAAAGATCTCTTTCTACATCATTCAAATGTGCTTCAATCATATCTCCTCTGGACGCTGTCCTCTGTCCTCTTTCCAATATCAATCGGGCTGCCGTTGGATTCCGAGGAATATAATCAGAACGGTAATAAAACGAAACCAGCGGAGAAACCAGGGAGATCACTGTTTCGGATACGCTTAAATTAACGCGGTTCTCTTCGAATGCAATCGACATGGCGTTGCAACGAAACTAATCCGCATTGACCTCTATATATGTACGTCACCACCAACCCTGTGAAGAGCCCGCACCCTCTCGTGAATAATCGGGGCCACACCATCGCATGAGTAACCCATCCTCGCCCTTCCTGTTGCCTCCATTGAAGGAGAAGGAAGAGGAGGGGTGAGATGACCCGGAGCCCGTGACTCGGATACACAGCAACAGGTCCAAAAGATTGTATGGCCTTCCTTGCCCATGAGTTAGAGGCAAAATACACACCAAAGAGGATAGAGAGAGGAATGTCGCACGCCAAGGCATTCCTATCCAGCCATGCTCCCAGGAAATGGCAAAAAGCTTGAGAATCTTGGGATTTCAGATGTCCTCAATACTCGGTGAATTCTAGTCGCAAAGTGCGGATACTAGAGATAAATTAGTCCTCACCGCAATTTTTTCGGGAAAACCCGGTGATCTCGCCCACTGAACCGAAATTAAGAAGGCGAGTTCGATGCATGACCAATCGTTGTTGGGAGCACAATTTAACAGCCACCACAATTTTCCAGACAATGTACCCCCTGATAATCCCGCCATGCTAAAAGGCAATGAAAAAATTGCATTGCCGAACGTGAGAAGCTTGTCCGGGGATATCCGATGTCCTCATCAGTGATGGAGAACAATATTTAGCACTGCAGCGTAGGAATGGATGAAGACAAAAGCGGAACCAGATGGGATATCGTATACGTGAATAGTTTGTTGTGATTGTTGGCAACGTGCTCCCCGAACATATTGGCCATGCGATGAATTCGTCCATCTTAATTTCGAGGCAGAGTAGGTCGTAACGATCGGCGCCGATCGTTACGATTGTTTCATAAAGTTCAACATTGACGATACACCCCGATTTATCCCGCCCTTGACTCTCCAGTTCACCGGGTCACTGATACTGTCTAGGTGCTGAATTCCCTCGGCCCTTCTCAAACTCCGTGGAGTCGCGGTATCCTGGTTTTCTTCCCACCGTCACGCAAGACAGTTCCCGATCTCTCGAGAGCCCTTTCCTGGTCACTCCTGTTTTTCACTTTTTATCTCATACCTACTCCGTTTACCAGGTACAAGAACAGGGGAGGGTCGGAAATAGTGATGGGATAAACGGAGGAGTAAAAAGAGATCGAGAACCCATGGGCCGTAAACAGATCTAGGATACCATTCCCTTGTGCTTGAGTCATAGCTCATGACACATTTGATTGTGTTCAATATCCTCTGTTCATTATGCACCATCCCCTGTTGTTGGAATAAAGATATAAATATATATTATGTATCGGGTGTTCCTCGGGCATCGGAGAAGTCAGAAAAGAAAGAAATCGAGCGACCGGAAGAACCAGGGAGATCTGCCTTGTGGATTCTCGTGAATTAATGGGGCATCTTTTCGAATATAATATCAAACAGGTGCCTTACCAACTATGAAAAACCTAACAAATTCACTATCACCTCCATGTCTTCTGCGAATTATGAAAATTGAAATGAAACTAGCGAAGAAACCAGGGAGATCCACGTTGCAGATGCGCGTTAATTAAAGGTCTCCTCTCCAAATGTAATGAATGTTTCTTTTCCGGCGAAAATCAATCCACTTTCACCTCCAATGATCTGTTCATCATCACCAATCCGGTGGCAAGAGCCAGCACCCTCTCGTGAACGATCGGGGCCCATCTTCGCATGAGAAACCCACCTCGCCCTTCATGTTGCTTATAAAAAGGAAGTGGAGGAGGGGGAGGTGACGCGGAGCTCGTGGACAGAGTCAACACTTCGATTCTACGGCCTTCCAAACCCATGCAGTCAGTGATAATCCAGCCATGGTCCCAGGCAACGATAAAACGCAATACTGAACGTGAGAGGCTTGCTCGGGGGCTTTCCGATGCCCTGATGGTCTCAGTCGTAAGAACAAGGAACGAGATAGAATTCACGGCAATATTTCGTGCAAACCCGGTGATCTGACACCATAATACCGAAATTAAGAAGGACGAATTGATTACTTGTCTAATGCGCTCGTTGAGTCATGTGAACAACCATCACAAACTTTCCTCTTCACTATTCAAACATTGTCCATATTGTTCTAGTTTTGCCTTCATCCACTCCTTCAGAATCTAAGCTATTGTGATATCGTTCGCCAAAAGTGAAAAGTCCTAGCAATATGATCCAAAAGCCCTCCATCAGTGTCCAATGTCTTCTTCACCGCAACGTTTCTTAGAAACCTGCTGATCTCACGCCACAGCCCCTGAATTAATGAAGGCTAATTTTTGTTTAGCTAATGCGTATGCACCTAGGACTACAACAACAATAAACTTCCTACCACAACATAAGATTCCCACATACATTTGAATCGTTCACTATCCGTCACAAGTCCTGCTTGGGAAAGAAACGACTCCATCAAAATCCATTGTCTGCCACAAAGACAGTGTCGTCACCACATCATCAAATGATTCCAATTCCTAACCCGGGTCCCTCCCATCCCCTCCTCCCCTTCCACCCTTCTTCTCCAATCCCCAAACACAGAATCTCTACTATATGTTCCAGTTTTGGCTTTATCCATTCCTTTCGAATCTAAGCTGCGGTGATATCGTTAGCAAACAGTGACAAGTGTTAAAATGATCCGAAAGCCCCTCCATCAGTATCCAATGTCTTCTTCACCGCTACGTTTCTTAGAAACCAGCTAATCTCACGCCACAGCCCCAGAATTAATGAAGGCTACTTTATTGTCTGGCCGATGCCATCCAGGTAAATGTTTCAACAACAATAAAGTTCCTCCACAACCTCAGATTCCCCGTTCACTATCCGTCACAAGTTCGGCCTGTGGTAGATCAAAAAGCCCTCCATCGCTTTATGGTCTGCGACAGAGACAGTGCCGTCATCGGAGTAGTTAGAAAGGGAAGAAATCACAACTACGAAAGAAACCAGGGAGATCCGTGTCGTGGGAACGCTTTAATTAATGGGCATCGCTCCGAATGTAATATAATGCACCCTTTTCTTTCAATTAGAAACCAATCCGCATTTTACTTCCAATGATCTGTACGTCACCACGAACCCGGTGACCAGAGCCCGCATCCGCTAGTAAATAATCGGGACCACATTATTCCATGAATAACCCATCCTCGCCCATTCTGTTGCTTCCATTGAAAGAAGAAGAGGGGGGAGGAGACCCGGAGCCCGTGACTCCCAATTCACATCAACAGGTCCAAAAGATTATATGGCTTTCCTTGCCCATGAGTTAGCGGGTACATACAAATCAAAGATGATAGAGTGGGGAAAGTCGCACGCCAAGATATTCTTCTCCAGCCGCCCTCCCAGGAAATGCCAAAAAGAGCGTGAGAGGATTGGGCTTTCCGATAGTGGGAACCCGGTGATCTCGCTCCACAGCATCGAAATTAATTAAGGCTAATTCACTGCATGACCAATCCATTTTGCGAATGCCATTTGAAAATACCACCGCCTTTCTCCTAACAATGTGTTCTCTGATATTTCCACCGTGCTCCCCGGCAATGACAAAATCACAATGACGTAAGTTAGAAGCTTCACACAATGTTAATTTACTCAATTGCAGATTTCGATCGATGCCTGCTCATCATTGCCGTATGTATACGCCCAAGGTCCCTATTATTGTTTTGTAAGTTAGGAATATACAGTTTGGATGCTTATTATGAAATTCTTGAAGTAGATATTTTATTTTTTAATTGTAGCCTTACACACTTTTCCAGCCTGCAGTTATCAAACCAATCCGCGCTGACAATTATCTAGGCTAGTCCGTAGGTGCTCATCGTCGTCAAAAGTGTAACTGTATTGATGATTTGCGGTTGCTAATAAATAATGTGTTATCTACCATGTGAAAGAATCATTATCTTATGCATACAGCACAGAGAATAACCATCAGAAAGGTTCCGTCTACTGAGAATTCCGATCCATTGAAAACGGCAGATTGACAAGTCAAATTTGGCAGTTTCAGAAATGGCAGATTGGTCCTGCCGAAAAAATGGCAGTTTCTTTCGCCGGAGCTACTTTCGCATTTATTTCTGCCATTCAATCTGCCATATTTGGCAGTTATTTTTCTGTGTGTATTTATCAACAATTGTAATAAAGGAAACCTCGGCGGCAGGAGTGACTGCTCACTCGTGTGCTCGTAGGAAGCATTCCCCGGGATATCGAGGGCGATCTAAAATTTTTTTTACAAATTGTAATTTATTTTTGTTAACTTCATAAAATGTGAAATACAAACAAAATATCTGAAAATATTATGCCATTCATTAGTTAAGTATGCAGAAATTCTGTCTTCCGCATTTGGCACATTCTCGACGTTAAAATGCCACACAGAAAAATTTAAAAGTAGTTCTTGAAAGTCGTCAGATGTTTTGTACGTGTCACGATAACAAAAGCGAAAATAAAATAAACTTACAATAATAAATGCAATGGTATTGGCGAGCGTCGCAATGGCGAGAATTACCCAGCGTCCGAAGCGAACGATGAATCGATCGAGGAAGTAGCAGAGGAGGCAGCCTGGAAAGGGAAGAACTGTATGGAGGAGGGGCAAAGTATCCAAAGAACACCGCACAAACGTCGCCCGCACTCTTGTCACCAAGCATCTAGATACGAAAAAAATACATGGGCGGATAATATATGTACATATTATGTATGCGATATGTTTCAGTGTCCTCTCAATACATATCTGATCATGTTCCATTAGTTCAATTCTCCCGACACTAGAATGAGCCCCCCAACCTATTCAATATCCGTTCCACGCGCGATAACTCCGCCTCTTTGTAACTCAGTGCTATTAACATCTATGGCTGATTTTTTCCACACTTCGCTTGGAATCCATGTCCAAGAAGCATGCCAAATTTCAGTCTCAGATTCCTTTTCTATGCGAGGATACAAAAGAGAACTGTTTGCTAACGGACACAAGTTCGGAACGGAAATTTCAAAGGCTGGGGGGAGGCGGAGCAATAGACAATCAGACAGACTGATAAATCGATGTATACAAAACTCACCTGTCACTTGTCCCACTCCGACAGCGAGACTGTTCATACCGAGGACGATCTTTCCCGAGATCGGGAATCCCTTCGTGAAGGACAGCGACGTGGGGTAGACCTGCGTGCAACAACTTTCAATTTAAAGAGTAGTCTTTGAAAGGGTTGTAAAATAAGTGACAATACCACTGAACCAATCAAATGATCATCATTTTCTCTTGCATTTGAAACGCATTCGGTTTCTTATTACAAACTATCTCTTCTCGGCTACTGTGGAGGTGCAGAAGCTTTTCCTTTGTATTCCGGTCCGCCAGTTCTCTCCATTGTTCTCTCATTTCCCTAACCTGTCTGGTGATTAGAGAAACGATAGAACAGTGGAGAGAGAACAGGCGGAGAAACATCTTCTGCACTCCCACAATAAACATGCATGTTTCACCCCCTGATTATATCCAATTCACATGATCGTTTCACAATTCACTGTCGATCCAATAGTAGTAGAAAAATTATAAACCGCAGAATAGAACGACGTCTGCAGTCCAGTCTGCGCATAAGGGAACATGAGCAGGAGCATTCTCTTCGTCGGAATCATCCGGAAGGTCTCGACTGGAATAACATTATTGAAGCAACAGTAATTCGCTTCCTGTCAAGAAAAATTGACATCATGCCAATAAACGTTCCACCATAATTTCTTCAATTACCTTGTAGCATTTCAAACATAATTTGTATCGGCGCCATTTCTATGAAATTTTGATATGACCTCACATAATTCATTCAAGAAGCGACCCCGCTTGGCGGCTCGGAGTTCTCCCTGCAAAAGTTAAAGGTATGACTCGCTGTACTTTGAAAGGGATCCAATTGAACTACCGTAACCTCTTTAGGGACAGTCCTCAGGAGCGCGTAGACGACATTGCCTGCCAGGGCCACGCCACAAAAGGTGCCGAAGATTATGTTGCGGAGAGCTGAAAAAGAGATAATTGGCTTCGTGCCAAGAAAACTTGACATCGTGCCAAGAAACTTTTTCGACTTCTTCAACTTACTTTTATCAATCTCCGTAGCTCGGACGATCGAGAAAACAGTGAGCAGGAAGATGCCGCCAAGAATGTTGCTAAATAAAAATGCTCAAATCGGTCAAGTTCGCCAGGTCAGACTGCTAAATCAAACAAGTTCATCAGGTCAGATTGTTAAATCAGCCAGGTTCGCCAGGTCTGGCTGCAAACCTGATACAGCAGACGAGCCAGAACAGCGAGCTATTCCTTCCGACCGTCGTGGCATCGGAATTGAGGGCCATGTAGAAACCGACGGCACTTTTCATTACTGCAAAGATCAAAGATCAGGGATCATAGATCAAAGTTCACTCACACCCCGCCGTGAGGCCCTGGAAGGCTGAGAAGGCGTAGAGGGTAAAGTTGGAGAGGTACATGAACTGCGACATGAGCAGCGTTACGCCCACCGATCCTGGAAATATAGATTCCGCTAAATGGTGGAAGTCCACTAAACATCACAAGTCTTAAAACTGAATACCTGCGACGAGGGACCAGCGGCAGCCGAGGAGCGAAACGAAGGGAGGAGCGAAGAGGTTGGAGAGGATGAAGCCGCCGTTGATGATGGTCTGGCTGAGAGGCTTCTATTCTTCTTCTCCATTTCCTCATCATTTCTCCTCTTCTCACACCCAATATCTTGACAAGCTCCACCTCTCTATTGTCCGGTATTAATGTAATGCGGAGGCGACGCGTGAACTACTCAAAGCTAAGCAGCGAAATGATCTATCTTTTGCGCTTGAAAATAGATCATTTCGTTGTTTAGCGTTGAGTAGTTCGCGCGTCGCCTCCGCATCACATTAATACCGGACAATACCTGTCTCACCTCGACTCTTCTTATTCATTGCCAGCCTATCCATTCTTCTGATCCTCCATTCGTCTTTACTCTACCTCTTCTCCCCCCCTTCCCACTTTTCTTGCCCCTCCTGTTCTCCGCCCTCTTCTACCCGTCCTCTCTCCTCTTCTCCTCTTTGCTCCCCTTCTAATCCCTTCCCCTCCTCACCTGTAATACCCTGCCAGCGAGCTAATCGAGGGATCGTGATTGTGCATGTCCGCGAGAGTCGTCGTCCCCACGGCAGAGTTGGCGAAATGGGCAAAGAGGATGAGGCAGAGGCCTGACAACGAGGATAAGAATTGTTCACGGAATTAAAGGAGCCGACCCACGAAAATTTTTTATTGGCTTATCTGAAAGAGCGTGAAAAATGATGCTAAACGGTAAAAATCTCATATTTTAGAGATCTTTCTGTGAATTATGGCGAATTTTCAAAATGCGCGATTACGGTATGTTCGCGGTAAACTACAAAATGCGATTTCAGCCCCAGTCATGATTCTCCAATTTTTGGTAGTGGATGGGGAAAGAGGTCCCCCGACCCCTTAAAAAGTAGTGACAACCTTTGTAGATCATGAGGAGAAATATTTGCGAAAAACGTTTTTGGCGCGAATTCAAACTCACCGCCAAACTACAAAAATCGCGCACTTTGAAAATTCGCCATAATTAATAGAAAAATCGCTAAAATATGAGATTGGTACCGTTTAGCATCATTTTTCACGCTCTTTCAGATAAGCCAATAAAAATTATTCATGGGATGGCTCCTTTAACTATTCGGAATGCAAAGATCGGAGAAATATTTTCTTCTATGTTTCATCGGGGTCGTTTTATTGCAGACACAATGAAAATGACAGTAAATCCCTGATTGCAAAGTAGCTCAAAATGATTATCGAATTTCATGATCCTTGCGAGGCACCTTCGTGATACACTGTCGCCACCAAGAAGATACTGTTGTCAATAAAGAGAACAGTCAAAGCTGAGCGCTTCCTCAGACGTTTCTAAAACGCTTGGAAACATCTACGTTTCATGGGGGTAGTTTAATTTAGACTCGATGGAAACGGTATTCGTGATCGGTTCCCAGCTTCTCAAAATTGCAACGAGTCCCATGCTTCTTTGTGGACGCGTGGAAGAGTCTGTCCAGCTTTTCGGGATACTCCACTGTATCTGACCAGCCTGATTGTGGGACTACTGCTTCCAATGAACGCGTTCGTACTGTATTTTCTAGAAGCGTTTGAAACTTCGGAAACATCTACGTTTCACAGGTGCTCTTTTATTCTCGATGCAATGAAAACGTTAGTATTGCTCCGCTATGGCCCTGGCTCAAAATGAATATCGAATTTCAAGCATTATGAGAAGCACCGTGGTGTTTCCGATTCACCGTTACAACCCAGGAGATGCCGTTTCCTACTGTGCGAAGACAACGCATTCGGGATATAAACCCCTGGCAATAAATCGTGCACTAATGCATGCGAGAGATAACGTATCTTATAAATATATATCTTATAAATTATAGGCGATCCAAACGCATCTAATATACCGTTCCGCACGCTACAGTTCTATTTACCTCCTCTGAAAATGAGATTTATCTCGTTGCCTTGGGGGGTTAGAGACTTTGTGAACAGTTTCGCGCCAACGTAGTTTCGAAATTCAGACGACGCTGGTTCGTCGATAATAGACCCGTTCTGAACGATAACTTCTACGTTTCACCGCGGTCTTTTAATTTCCGACCCAATTGAAAAGGTAATCGTGCTAGCTTTTTCTGTTTCTCAAAATTTGCAACGAATCCCATGTACATATAATTGTTTCTTTGTGGGCGATCAGAGGACCAGTGCCACAAGGGAGCCTCTGACTAACCTTTTGAGAGAACGGGACAATCTATAACTGCACTGTCTGACCAGCCTGACAACTAGGTAAAGCTTTCCGATGGAACATTGCGTTGTTTGATAAGATTGTACCCAGTTCACCTACGTTGAAACGCCAGGTGAACTGGGTAATTTAGGTTCGACTCTCGTTTTTTTCGCCCGTCGACACAAGTTCTCGACGCAAGATGGAGCCTCGGGACCTATCTAGAAGTTTTTCTGAGGTCGTGGCGAACAAAATAAAAAAAAATTGGCTCATTTGGACCTTTCTACGCGAAGTTATGACCACTTTTAGTTTTCGCTTTTTTGTCCGTATCACTTAAAGGGGCCGACCCACCCTAAATTCTTAGTCGTTATTTCGATAGCCCGTGTGTTGTTTGGTACTCTGACGAAGGGATTTTTTTTTTAAAAATTCTAAGTACTTAAAAAAAATTCTCAAAGTGAAAATTTTATCGCGAATTTGGTCCTGCAACGAAATACAGGAGCGATAATTGAATCACTGTAGGTTGCATGCCAGTCTATTTTTCCTAGTTGAATCTCAGATTTTTACATCAATATTTATTGGCAATAAAATGCAGATCGGATGCTCCTGCTGGTTGGCTGCATGACGATCGCGCTGGCATCCCTGACGAAGTGATGGAGAGGAACACGGCCAGGACCGGAGGTGGAGGAGGCGGCAGGATTCTGTACCATTGCAAGTTCTCTTCCTTTGTTTTATCCAGATGTGCTATGCACAAGAATAGTATCCACATTTTGTAATATCGGCTAAATTTTGTAAATAAGTAGGTTAGTTGGTTTTCGAAACCCGTCAGTTGTCACTATTTCACTGCTCATTTGTATAGCTGCCCTTCCGAGACATCCGGCAGGGAGCGAGTGTGTTACATAGATATTTTTGAGTTGCAACATTGTTATCTCGATTGTTTTCATTACTTGCTCGATAAAATGATAGTTGTAATTGATCTATGGTTGATCTATGATTGATCTATGGGGGAACAAGCTTGCTCGCTGGAGAAAAACAGCTTGTAAACAGCCAGAAAAACGGCTTGTAAACAGCTGCGAAACGCGACCTGTAAACAGGAATGCGAAAAAACAACCTAGAAACAGGTCAAAACTGACCCCAAAAACAGGCCCGTTTACAACCTGTGAAAGTTCCTGTTTACAACCCGTCTGACACAACCTGAGATAATTGA
>JACMIG010001480.1:0-20155 GCA_014805385.1 Levipalatum texanum
CGTCCAGGAGCGTATCCGCAAAGTAGTACTTGCGAAAATACTACTTTGCGGATACGGTCCTGGACGGTCAATTTTCAAAATCAAATTACAACGTTTAAAAGAGTTTGTATGCCCACTTATTATGTGCAAACGATAGCTGAGGTCACAAGGAATCGAATGAGCACAAGACATCTACCATTCAGAGCCCATAAGGTGCTTAAATTTCGCTCAGGTTGTCTCAGGCTGCCTGAGGCGGCCTGAGGCGCCTAACAAGGGAAAGCCATGGAGTAAACCCAGCGGATCCGACCTGGATGGGGGGCGCTGCTCTACTATGGTCACCAAATCCAAGAATATGCATTTCATTTTTGCCCTGGGTAAACTCACCAGGTGGAAATTTTGAGACCATGATACCCTATTCATGGTTTGAAAAATATTCATGAGGTCCCCCCTTACCTACAAAAAGTCAAAAAATATTTTTCTTGTAATTGCTTAAAAACATTCCAAACCATCATATTATGCTCATTGGAAGACTTTTTAGGCCATTCTGCAGCCGTTCATTTTCGCCGATTTCGGACCTTGATAGCCACTCTTGGATCTCTACCCCCTGGTAGTTGACGGAGGGCAAAAATTTTATGCATATTCTTTGACTCTGTGACCATAGTAGTGCAGCGCCACCCGTCCTGGTCGGAGCCGCTGGGTTTAGTCCGTGACTCTCCCTTGTAAGTGCACATAAATAGTCTGCGGCACTGTACAACGCTTCGGGTTCTCATCAATATTTTCGCTGATTCCACTATTTATTTCCCAGGATTCTCCCTTCGAACTCGATTTGATGAATTGTCGGCGGAATAACGTTCCGGAGTGTACGCTCAACGCCCTGCGATCTCTCCCCACTGTCCTCTCGTTGTCTGACAGTTAGAGAAACGAGAGAACAGTGGATTGAGATCGCAGGGCGACGAGTGTACAGTCCGGAACGTTTATTCCGCCGACAATACCCTACGCACAGCGAGCTATTCGAACTTTCTGGTCCACCTGTCGAGCCATAGACAAAATGGAACATGCCACGAACCACATTGAGGCCAAATCTGGCCCCCGCTTCTTGCAGCTCCCGACAATTTATGTACATTTGAAGTCATAACCTGCTTATTTATCCATTTGACACACAGCAAAGCAACGGACTGGATTTTGTGGTTGATTTTCCCTCCTCAGCTGGCCAGCAATGGGGCTCGCGCGGTAGTGAATTGTCGGCGGAGCCACAGTATACAGTATCGGAAAGCGGCTAAACGTCTGCTCATGCGACGCTCCGGGGTGCTGCTGCGAACACTGCAGTGCCAGCGATCTTCGCTCAAATGGGAAGAAGATTGGTAGTCATCGATTTTTCGGTCGTCATCGAGACCGTTGACACCATCCTCCTCCCTCCTGTTTTCTTTATTCCTCTAATCCCCCTCCCTCCCATCCCAAAATCGCCTCAATCTTGTTATTATCGACGATCCAAAAGCGTCTAAATATACGTTCCGCTACGCGACTGTGCTTTTTCACGGATGCACGTTTTGCGCGGCATCTTTTTCGCGGTTACGGTCTTCGGACTTCACGGACACGAGTTCTCGGTGCATTTTCTGAACTGGAGGGCCCCTTTATCGACTCGCGACTTCCCAGGCGATGTTTGCGCCATTTATTTTTATTTTACAATATTACACGCGCGCATAGCCTGTTCTCGACGCCCAATTCCATTCACGCCGTTCTGCTCGCAATTATTTTTGCTTTGCTCAACTAGAACAGGCGTTACTCAATTGATGCTGTTCAGGGAACTCCCCCGCCTCCCGCGGCCACTGCTTCCCCAAGGAAACGCTTGTTTCGTATAAATTTGCTCGTAAACGTTCGTAAATTTACATGTTCTTACATTTGGCAACAATGTCACATAAATTGCTGAAGTTAATCAAGTAAATGCATTCTAAAATATTGATTGATTGCTCTTCAGGAATTGAGGCGGGGGCGTTTCGCCCGCCTACCGCCTCGCACCCGCTGCTGCACCAAGGACAAGCTCCACGAGGAGCACGATGGGTCATTTTATTTGATAAACAATAAAAATAATAAGCTACGAAAAAATATCATATAAATTCCCCAAGCAAAAATAAATTCGAGATTTTTTAAATGTGAGATTTATTCTCAATAAATATAAATTGTATGCAAAAATATTGCAAGAAATGAGTATTTTTACTTGCCGTCGAATACAATTACAAATATTTAAGCCAGCTATCAAAGTTTTCTCTTGCAGAACGTCCGCCGGCTGCGTGGAGGAGGCAGAGGCTCGGAAGCAGAGTGGGTGGAGGCAGTGGAGAAGAGGATGCGGAGTGGCCCGGCGCATACTCCGCGCGTCGACTACTCCTTCGACATCACGGGCAGTGGCAGATTTCACGCTTCTATAATATTTGCTCCTTCAATAGGGAGCTTCTTCTTCTCGATGCGTTTGCTGGGGCTAATTTTCACAGCACTTCTAGATGGTTCGGTATTGTTTTGATTACTTCGATATGAGACTGCCAGGGGACCTAATCAGCTTGTAATGCCTCTTGGAAGTAGGGGCCCGGTCACTGCGCTCTTATTCGGACAATTGTCACGCTTTTTTCGCAAGGGGATAAAAATCAGTTGAAACGGATTTATAGGTTACCGGGCACGCTCTAAATTTTAAAATTATTTTCAACTTCTCAAAACGCATATTTTCCTAAATCAAGTTGGAATCGAATATCGCGATTTTTGAGGGTTCTCGGGAACGGGAATTTTTTTCTCATATTTTTTCAATACTCTAGGGAAGTCGCCGGACTTAACTATAATGGTCTGGCCCAGCCTACCGAGGAAGAACGGCCCGAAAAAAATCGATGTAGGTCAAAAGCCTCCTTAAAAGGCACTTCGAAAAAAAACTTTTTTGTTAAAAATTGAAGCAAAAAATAAGAAACTCAAAATTTTTTATTTTAAGTTCCTAAGTTAAGTCTATCAAAAGCTATGATTATTCGAAAAATCGCATTTTCCAAACTTTGAACGACTGCCCCTCAAGGACCAATAAAGTAATCCATCCAAAATATTTTGCATATTTCTTAGGTAACCAGGTAATATAACTGGTTAAAGCGGCAAGTGCTACGGATCAACGTGGGCGGCTGGAACCAGGGCACCTGAGGCTCTGGAAAGACTGCCTCTTAAATATTTATTTTAGCTATTCATTCTTATTGCTGTTTCTCACAAAGTTCAGACATTATGCAAGGATAGAAAATTAAATATATATTAAATTATGTGTATTATACACCCTTTATCATAAATAAAACATTTTGCCACTGATGTGGCCTTTTTCCTCCTCCACGCGTAGACTGCTGCCTGAAAAGCGCCTCGATTAGGGCGCGAAAATGCATCGAAAGGAAAAAGCTCCCTATAGGCGGAGCAAATAGAACCGTGAAAGCCGCCACTGACCCGCAATGTCGACGGAGTGGTCAACGCGCTGAGTATACGCCGACCACTCCGCAGCCTCCTGTCCACTGGCCCCAGCCCCACCGCGTCCGCTCCACCGCCTCCTCCAGTGCGCTGCCGGCGGCTGATCTGCAAAAGCGTGATAGCTGGTATAAACATTTAAATTTGAATTTGGTGGAATTAAAAATAATATTTTCTTGCAGAATTTTCTCATATAAATAATACTTTTTGAATGAAACTCACGTTTCTATCGTCACGTTTCTATCGCCTTCGTATGTCGGTTCAGTGCCGTTGGCGCCGCTGTCAGGACAGCCACCAGCTTCGCTCAAAGATTTCATAAACAAGAGGCCGGTATCTTAGCCGGTTAGTGTCACCGTGTAAAATAAATTGCTCCCGCGCATGGAACAAGCACGGGAGCGAAAGAAATACATTTGAAACACAGTATACAAAAGAAATACATTTGAAACAAAGTGCCAAGTCAGCGGATTGCCCTTGCTTCACTTCTCCCGTTAGCGTCCGTCGTGCGTTCCGCGTAGTCGAAAATCAGTGTACGCTGGGGCGCGATCATGACTTGATATTTTCAAATAATAATTGTAAGTGTTTGTTTTATTTATATCTCTGATAGTTTTCTGTTATGGATTTGAAAAAACCGTTCTATTGCTTTATGGATTTTCGCTGCAACATCTATCAAGTGTAATGGATTCGTTTTCATGATGTCTTCTTCCTCCCTTGTGATCACTGAGGGATCCTGTCTATGGACTAGACGTTGTGAATAAAGGGAATCTACGATCTCTCCTCCTCCCTCTCCTCGTGCCCGTCGTAGGGCAGTCTCTTGCTCTTCCCATCCAAGGGCGATGACGCCGAAGGAAATGAAGGAAACTGCAAGGATCGGGTTCAATGGAGAGTTTTGAGCATTGAAATTGCATTATTTTCTAGGAATTTCTCATAGTTTGTTAAAAACGAAAGAAAATTGTTATAAATTTAACATTTTAATAAATATTCAATTTCGGGCAATCATTTGACAATACACACTAAAATAAAACTCACTGAGTCCAGCTGTGGCCTTCTATTCCTCCTCGACATCGTCGACGACCTTGGAGAAGCCGTCGAACTTCTTTACAAAGCCTAAATCGAGTTTATTTGGAAGCAGAAGTCAGGTAAAGGGAGGGAGGAAACGTGTCACTCACTGGCAAAGCCGCTTTTCCTCTGTCTGAGATCAGTGCCACTCATCGGAAGGGCCGGAAGCCCTGCAACGATACGTATGACATTTTTTAAATTCAATAATGAAACTCTAACTTTCAAATCAAGGGAGTATACGAAATAAATACATTTGAAACACAGTGCCAAGTCAGCGGATTGCCCTTGCTTCACTATTTTTCTTTCTCTCTCTCTCCAGTCTTCCGTCCCCTCGGAACCAGAAGGACGTTAAGAACAGCCCCAAAAACAACTGAAACGCTGGCAAGGGAGAACCCATGGAGCCCATGGAATACACATTTTACTTGTCACCCAGCTTGAGGAGACAATATGGAGTGTTTTCGCAGATACGATTTAAGCGTACTGTAGCAATGTCGATGTGACGGGTACTGTCGAAGCATGACACAAATACTGTAAGCGGCGACGAACAACAAACAATGACGTAGGCGCGATCAAGCTTTGTAATAAACTTGTTTTAGTAGGATTTAGACTTACATCGGATTGGACATGATAGTTATGTCCCAATCTACGTGATTGTAATGGAAATTTCTTCTGATCTTTGAACTATGAAGCCTGTCACGATTGTGTGGGGGGAGTTGTTACATTCCTCGGTCTTGCTTCCAGGATCCTGAACCCTTCTCCACTTCTCTTCTTACTGAACGCGTGGGCATGGAGAAAGGAAGAGAGCGAAGGGAGGAGGAGAGGAAGAGAGGAGAGGAAGAGAAAAGTGGGACTGTTCTTGCACTCGTCCCACCATGCTTCCTCCTCTTCGCCCTCTTCGTTCTCTTTCGCCCCTTCTTCAGAGTTGCACGGGTTATCACGGCTATTACTGTGGTTAGAGTTTGCCCCTTTTCAGTATCAGTGCTTCCGCAAGGAATATAAAGGAGTCCGTTTTCTTACACTCGAAGAAAATTGGGCGGAATTGTTGCGTGCGCAGTCAAAAATTGATAACCCCTGCAACTCAATAATAGTTCATACCATGGTATTCTACGAATATGAATATTTGTCTGGAAAAAGGATTCATTATATCAGAACCCCCAATTGTATAGCCTTAACTTTAATCATGCCAATATTTCTTTGATGTTCTTTCAACAACCGAATCATAAAATACTTTCAGGCCGAACATGGAGCGAGAAGTACCAGAAGAGAACGAGAACCGTTCGCTCGACATGCAAGGTTTTATTTCGAAAAAAAACGAATCATATTGCTTGATCGATCTCACTTCAGGAACAGAAGAAGCGCTGCTTCAACACGAAAGCGACCACGACAAAGAAGACAACACGAATGAAGACAACGGAAATGGAGGTGCAGATAATATTGCAATTAGAGAATCTTAATCAGAAAAGAAATTGTCTGATAGCCACACAGTCGAGGACGTAGATAATCAGGATAGTAACTCTTAGAAATACTTCGAACAGTAATAAATGAATGTTGCATTGCAGACTGCCCTCCCTCTCAACACACCGCGGCTCAGCCTCTTCCCCCGCAGGAGCCATGTGAGTTTACTGGCTGAATAATACCATGAAACAAATTTTTATAAGCAGGCAATTTCTGACATTGATCTGGCCTCACTTTTTCTAATCATCGTATTTGATGGGAATGTTGTCGGATTTCATAATACCGCAGTTTTTTATTTCCTACTTTTATTTTTAAAACGTCTTTGGCATGCATGGCCATCCTTTCATAAATGAGAGCATCCTGACCCCCATATAAATGTTCTTGAAAATTTATTTTCTTCCTAAAAGAAGCCACACATACTAATCGACAGAGTCGGAAACAGCTGAAATTCTCGAATAATTTAAATATTTAATATTTACAGAAAACAATTTTCTGTCATTCTTTAACTGAATTGATCGGTTTGTATCGTGAACATTTAATTTCATTTCGATCTTGCATTATATTATTTGAATTCCTTTTCAAGACTACACCCGGTTCGATCTGGAGAACCACATGTTGTTCACGTGGGGACTGATCACGGATCGAGGCAACATGCCCTACACCCCCCTTCATCTCATCAAGTGAGTCTTGTTTTGTTTTAATTTGTTATAGTTTCTTAACCCCTTGCAGGGTCCACGATACCCATGGAACTGACAAGACGTCCTTCCGTCCAAGAAACCCTCGCGTCCTGTTGCCTCCGCATCAATCTGGACGCAGTTAGTGATCTCTTGCTCGTTCATATGACTCTCATTCAGATCATATATTATACGCAATTTTGAGTAGTTTCGAAGAGAATATGTATTTTAAACGTTGCCCGAAGAATTTTCTCTTATGTGAAAGGGATGTCAAACTAAACAGCTCTGGCAACATGATAATCACGTGAATGCAAACGGAATGAACGCAGGAACGCAGTAAAAATGGTGCAACCTGGACCCTGGCATCTCGAATCGCCCCTTTAAGTATTCGAGAAGAACCGCTTACATTTTATCTAGCTGGCGTTGTTCTCCATACTTTTTTCGTGGTCATGTGTCTGGTCACACCATTTTACTGCGTTTCGCAAGGAGGAAGACCAGCGTTCATGCCGTAGGGATACTTCCGTCGACAATACAATGGGAATCTGCCGTTATTTTTTATATTTCAGGGCGAAACTTCTACGCATGCTACATGGGCGAAGACGGGTTCGACATAGGCATGGGGTCTCGAGTCATTGACTCTTGGGTACCAGGCGATGAGGTGGAGACCTACATGCCGTTGATTCACGGATTGCCAGAAGAAGCACTTGAGTAAGCTTCGTTGACTTGTTATGATTGATTCGTGTTCAGACTTTACTTTGCCGGATTCGCGCACGGATAGGTAACGATTATCATCGTCAGCCATTATGAACAAAGCGATGAAATTGAGTGAGATTCTTTGCATTTTGAGACGTATTTCAAATAGAGGAGACTGCAATAATGCAGCAGATCACAAGTAATCATTCCCGTCGACTTTCGAAACAATCAAAAAGTTGGGAGAATGTCGCCAGCATATTGCTTTCTGTCGAACTGCGAAAAATAGAGCGCCATGAGTTCGCAGGAACGCGCTTTTATTGAGGGTTGTTTAATCGAATCACTGAATTTGGTTTCGAAGGAATCGTTTAGAAGTCGAGTGGTTCGGCTTCAGAAATTTTTTTATGGACTTGATTCTAGATTTATTCGTGCCCAATACCTCCGTCTTCCGGCGATGATCAACTTCTTGTCCATTCATGGGCACCCGGAAATACTTTTCTCCGGTCAACAGATATTCAGAACATATCGCGGAGATGCGAGCACGAGACCGCCGAATGAGCGAAGAGATGCGCATCGAGGACGAAGCGAGAAGGAGGGAAGAGGAATGGAGGAGGGAGGAGGAGGGGAGAAAGGGCGAGTAGAGGAGGATGAGTGGTAGTGGAGACGCTGTTTGATTCCATTTTCATATTTGCACATCAAAGCTTGAAACGCTTTCTCTCAGTCAGTAGTTTGTCCGTTCAATCACGTTGGCGTCATATCTTTTCTATTCTTTCTTACTTTCGTTTCAGTATAAAACATCGAAGTTACAGGTGATATTGTGAGATGATTATCGGTTGCAATACCGTTAATATCTGCCTCGTTGTAGTTTTCCAGTTCAATTTGATGTGAACATCATCGCAGAATGTCTGATGATCGAAGCTCCTCCTCTAACCTCTCGTTCTCTGATCTCGAAGGTGATATCCCCTCGATTTCGAGGTATGACAATAGTTTTTTTAGATCTGGACGAACTCAACCTGGAACTCGAACAACTCGAAGTGGAACCTCCTCCGTCGCCCCGTCAAGGTAAAATCGAGCAAAAACATTGCAGATTTTCAAGGAAAATGCTGTCCTTGATATTCAGTGGCTGTGAAACGGCAGATACGACTGAATTAGAGCTTATCTGGGCTAATTGGTAAAAAAGTATCATATGAGATTTCTTACACTTGTATGGGAATGCACATAGTTTGATGTTCGATAATATAAAAACCAGTCACTCTTGTGCCATCGCAATTATCTAATTGTAAATAGGACGATCTGAAAAATCGAATAGACTGATTAGAATGAACTGTTGCTCGAAGGTTTAGTAGGGGTTTAAAATTTTATTTGAATTTCAAAATCGTCCACTTTTTCAGAAATCCCTGAACTCGAAATGCAACGACAGGATGCTGTTCCTCCTGCAGGTATCGTATTGTCGGCGGAATAAACGTTCCGGACTGTACGCTCATCGCCCTGCAATCTATCTCCACTGTTCTCTCGTTGTCAGGCGGTTAGAGAAACGAGAGAACAGTGGAGAGAGATCGCTGGGCGATGAGCGTACAGTCCGGAACGTTTATTCCGCCGACAATAGTAAACCTGCAATTATTGTAGGCAATCCAGACTCGTCATATTTTCGCACCTAGTGCCAAATTCTTTCCATTGTCTCTGATATGCCTAAAGGCTGAAGAAACCATGCTTTCAATGTAGAGAGAACGCGTACGGACCGGAAAATAGATGCGTTTGGATCGCCGACAATATTGCTTCAGTACCTATTTGTATTGGGCAACTTGAGACCCGCGTATTGTCGAGTGCCCAAACGCGGAACATACAGAGAGATTTCTCCGGAATATATAATGACAGCAATGAGCTGAACGCTCTCTTTCGAATGGGCAACGTTTGGTACACAAAACCATAACATTCTCGCACTGAGTCTTTAGATCCTCCCGTTCGACAAGTGGTCGTGCAGCAGCCGCAAGTGACCTACTGTGAGCGGACGTTTGTCTATCTTCTCAATATCCTCTGCAGGGAGCAAGGGCGAGGTTGAGGAGCACTTTTGGGCGTCAGCGAGGGAAATACGGGACGTTCCCCGCGTTCGCCTTGCTCCATTCCGGTATAAAATATAGAAAAGATTCATTCATTCTTGGTGTATTCCGAAGCATATCATTTATAGCAAAACTCCGAAATTTAACGATTTTGGATTATTTCGGGTTTTGAAATAAATGTCAAACGGAATGTTTGCAGTGTCATCACAACGTCGCCCGATGGCGTGAAGCAGAACGTCACCAAGCTAAGGCCGCGCCACAGGGGATTCCCTCGATACCCGCAACGTCGGTATTCTTCTTTTCATACATATCACTGAACGAGTTGAAATCTTGAGAGAAATCCGGAGTTCTAGACATCAAGGTATTTCAATTTGCAAAAACTTACCAAACCCTCATCGGTTCTGCATTGTCCAGCACGTTGAGTTTAATTGCACTCACTAGGATTAAGTCAAATGAGCTGGACAATATTTGATTTGAGCAGTTAATCGAACATATTTACTTTCAGGAGAGGTGTACCTGACGGCCTCGTACTACGACAAGTTCAAGGGCATAAGGGACGTTCTCAATGGCCAGTTCGAGGCGGGTGCGCGGATAGTACGAAGCTTCCTAAAGGTCTCCAATCCCGGAGACGTGAGGTGAGAAAACAACACAGCTCCATTAGCCTTTTTATCGGTGTCCGCAGGGTTGTCTCGGTCAATACTGTGGTTAGCGAATGACCTGTTCTGCATCAGCGAAACCATAAGGAAATGCGAACTCTTCTTTTGTTTACGTGTTTATTACACCAGCCCCAAAATTTCAGACCCTAATTTAAAATACTAAACAGAATTTCGGATGAAATTTAGAAAGCATTAGGCCTGCACCAAATCCTCTTCGAAAGCGAATCACGTTTCAGGTTCTTCTTCGGCGGTGTCAAAGATGGCGCTGTCACCGTGGTGGTGACGGGAAGCTACGAAACGAACCAAACTCGGCAGTTGGTTTACCCTAATAACTGCCAATATACGAATTTTCAGGTGGGCCTTCCACAATCTCTACTGGAAGGATGTACTTAACAATCCCTTCCTGATCCTCAAACGGAACGAGTACAGCCGGTGAGCACTTATCATTTACATATTCTTAAATGGTCGGAGAGGAGTTAGACAACTATATTAATAATTGGTGTCTGCAGAGAATGGGAAATGTTCGGTCCCCGGGTGGAGACCTCGGCTTCTCTCAATGGCCCATTCGTGAGTTCGGATGGCTTTTACCATATCTCTTGTAACCCCCTAGTGTATCAATTATGGTAATGACCGCGTGTGTAAAGTAGATGCTTGACATCCGTCTGGATAAAACATTTCAGAGATATGTCTGCATTCAGGTCCAGCTGGTCGTCCTCACTGGTACCTGGATGGAGAACTTCGACATCGGGCCCGTCAATTATGATGGCAAGTCACATATAGTGCCGCACCACAGAACTTCTAATTTCCCATTCCGCTAGCGAAAATTCCGCCTCCCATATCTCAGCAATGATAAAAAGAGGGTGTCCTTTTGCTTACGTGCTTATTATGGTACCAGTCCTGAAAATCTAAGAACTAAACGCATCATATTCGAGGAGAATCAGGGGGAGGAATTGTTGCGTGCGTAGTCAAAATGTGACGTCCCGTGCAACTAGGACAATGCAAGCCTTTCGACTCTATCATATTCAGAGCACGTCGCCGAGCTCCGGGCACGAGATCTTCGGCTCAATGAAGAAAGAGCAATCGAGGAGGAAAAATGGAGAAGGCTGGAGGAGTTGGAGGGGGAGGAAGAGAGGAGGCGGGAAGAATGGATGAGGGAGGAAGGGAGGAGGAGGGCAGAGGAATGGAGACGGGAACAGGAGAGGAGGAGGGAGGAGGAGGGGCGCATGGAGGAGGAGAGGAGGTGGAGAACGAATGGATTACGAACTGCGTCCCGATTTAATCGCAACTAGTTCCCCACCACTTCTGGCCTATAGTATGGCGCACACCCAACTTTGGTATTCCCGTTTATCTTTGACTTAAAATACCCGAGGTTCCCTTTATCAGAGAACGGCCAAATCAGAGGTGCGAAATTGCAAAGGTTGGGGTGCGCACCAATAGCGCTTCAAGTACTGGATCGTTTCATCGTCTGTAATCGCTTCCGAGACATGCACACTTATCTGGATTGTTAGAGATATCGCTGGCTTACTAACTTCGCTTCCCGCTTGAAATTTTTTCAATCGATAAACATATAAAAAGTGAATAAAATGACTTGAAAAGTTCTCATTCTAACTTTTCTGTTTCTTTAGGTCAGAAACAATATAGAGTTTCACTTCCATGCGAAGTCATAGACGGCCTTGGAATTTTCATTCCAACTTCTTAAGAGGTCTCAGATGAGCGGCGAGAAACCCCGAGATAGGATGAGATGAGACAGAGCGAGATCGAGGACTGTGAGCAATGAAAGTAGACAGCGGCTTGTGCCGGGAATGCTGTCTCCTTCACAACGCAGCGACAACACCCTTCTCAGACGGGATAAAATGGCGTCAACCTGAAGACAACTAGGCTGAATTACGATGCTTCCTACAATTAGAGCAGCGTAGAAGCAATTCGAGGGCATATAACTTCACACCTCAAACTTCGTGGTAGGATGCATGTGTGAGCTATTTTGCGCAACATCATAAAATTTCTAAAAGACTTTTGTCCGTTACCAGATATAATAGTTATGTTTGTATCTTTGAGGGTAAATAGAATCCGAGACTGAATTTTTTTGATACGTATGATTTATAATACTACCACCGATCGATGTGATCACATAAGGATCATTTTTCAATAACAAGATCGATTTCCTGGTGAATCGAACGACAAGGAAAGAAAACAATCAATATGCAAGAAGTTGGATGCGACATTATGAGCCTCTCCACAGGAAGTGACACGTAGGGGAAAACCGAGTCTTCCCCACCCCGCCTTTCTGTGTATGAATAGATTTCTTCTCTATTGAAGAAAAAGTGCATGATTGATGAAATGTTCGAAAGTTAAATAGCATGATATTCTTTTACGCGTCCGTATATTATTCAATCCAATATTTTATTCTCAAAATAACATCGCAAGTGGAAAATTGTTACATTCATGTCTTTGTGTTCTAAAAGTACACATTACGACGAATAAATGTATCATTTGGTGGTCGTGGTTGTTGAAGCGACGCTTCGAACAGTTATCAACGCCGTCTTACTGCAAAATGTGCGTAGAAGAAACGTGGGGGATTTGGCATATCATCGTACGACCTCCTGTCAGGTAATCACCTACTTTTTCTTCTGAAAGGGACGCATGATGGCGTTGCGAAAGCCGCGAATGAAGACCAGAGAAATGAAGCTGGAATTAGGGAACTAAAATTATTTCACAGTCAGTATTTCTGACCCGTCTCCAAAATGAACCAGACTCCACGCGACAGTTGTGAGCAAAAACCCGATCCATTTGTTATCAGTATGTGGAGCAATTACAAAGAACGTGATTATTTCGGTTAAGTACAAGAGTCCTTGCAGAGCAACCTGCAAAAGATAACAATGACCCGATTTGAAAGTGTGCCACCTGGCTGGCAAAATAAACCTCCTGTTGTTGCATCGTGGCCGATTTCATGCCTGCAATCTTTAGGAAAAACCTATGATAGAGTTTAAATGAAAACCCACTTTTTTGCCTCTGCTCAGATACCAAAGGCGAGTAACGGTTGAGACATCCAGAATGGCAACGATGACAATAATACCGATGTAAAGAAATGTAAAGTATCCACTGAATAGCAGATTGTTTTGCTGAGATGCGTGTGTACGTACAAAAAGAAAATATGACATTCTGGCTCGTCCGAAATCGCAATACTCCACGACGAGTAAGAAACGAACTGCGAACAGAAATCTGAAAAAATAAGCTCGTATATGGGTTAAAAGTCAGCTCACTTCGCAAAATTCCAAAGGTGATAATCGTGGACACGATCCAGCCAATCATGATCAAAGCAACGGTAATTTTGGGCCTGAAATCACTCCCCCCTTCTTACAAGAAGTATGTTTCTCACTTAAAAATGGCGTCATAATGCAAGGTCTTGAAAATTGCAACAAAGCGATTGAGAGCTAGCAAGACGTGAGTCAGGGAGGAAGCCTGAATGGTTTGCTGTTGAGACATTTTCTGTTCGCCCCAACATTATAAGCCATATTGGCTCCCATTCCAACCACACCGTCAAAGAAAGCGTTTCCAAACGATTCCATCCTGAAATGCGTTTTACGCTTCGTCTAATTGAAGCGCAAATTATGAGCACCATAAAATTCTGGGTGCAAAGTAGAATGCGAAGAAGACTTGGTGTAGAAGGTCACCAGCAGCTTGGGAAAGGATCAAACAAGTAAATGAAATGTTGGAAGAGAGACTGCGTAGACTCATGTAAATGAGCAACGCGTTGCATCCGACTCCGAGCGCAGCCAGCTGAATACACCAATAGATGATGTTAAGAACTATGAATTACGGTTAGGCTTTCGTAGTAACTTATTTGCAAGTAAGCATCGGGAGTCAACAACTGGTAACTTTTGGGCGTTTTTCATTTTTTACCCCAACTTTATATGCGGGCCCCAAAAATTTAGTGATATTGTGCATACTACTCTGTAAGGTTCTGCCTTCACGCACGCCAAGTGGCATTGCGTGAAAAAAATTCTGCCCAGCATAGCAAATTCTCGAAAATGGGTGTTGGATTTATACAAAATTCCATAGCTCAGCAACGGAACGTCCAAATGGCATACTTGAGGTGTCGTTTTGCTCCGCACGTGCTACTCTTCCATTTGCACTATGAGCCCCCCGCACAAGGGATTCGGATAATCGATATTTCAATTTTTCTCAAGTTTAGCCCATCTTAATTCTTCGGGAAAAAAATGGGCGGTAGCTATTCTACTACCAGGCACGCATCTCTAACCCTAGTGAACACCCGTGCCAATTTTCATCGAAATCGGGCCAAAGATCAGCGAGATATAGGGAAACAAACCATCAAACCGTCTGTTTTGAACTTGCAAACTTGAAAAATGGAGAATTCAATAAATCTTCCACGGCAGTAGTCCTAGAGCCTCGGGATCTTGTCCTACCCCTTCTAAATCGGCCACGGGGAGTCGATTCCGCATATTCTCAAAATCCGTAAATTCCAGTTTTGTCTACTTTCCGGAACCAGATTTTACGGAATTGGTCCTAGAGGCTCGGGACCATGACCTACCCCCACTAAGTCGACTACGAAAAGTCGATTCCGCATATTCCCGAAATCCGTAAATTCCGGAAAAGCCTACTTTCCGGAATCGGATATTACGGAATCGGTCCTAGGGCATCGGGAGCTTCACCAAAAGATGGAGTTCATAGATTTTGAGAATATGCGGTATCATCTTCCCGTGGCCGACTTTGAGGGGTAGGTCAAGCTCCCTATGCTCTAGGACCGATTCCGCAAAATCCGATTCCGGAAAGTAGGCTTTTCCGGAATTTACGGATTTCGGGAATATGCGGAATCGTCTTCTCGTGGTCGATTTAGTAGGGGTAGGACAAGATCCCGAGGCTCTAGGACCACTGCCGTGGAAGATTTATTGAATTCTCCATTCTTCAAGTTGGCAAGTTCAAAACAGACGGTTTGATGGTTTGTTTCCCTATATCTCGCTGATCTTTGGCCCGATTTCGATGAAAATTGGCATGGGTGTTCACTAGGGTTAGAGATGCGTGCCTGGTAGTAGAATAGCTACCGCCCATTTTTTCCCGAAGAATTGAGATGGGATAAACTTGAGAAAAATTGAAATATCGATTATCCGAATCCCTTGTGCACGAGAGGGGGCTCATAGTGCAAATGGAAGAGTAGCACGTGCGGAGCAAAACGACACCTCAAGTATGCCATTTGGACGTTCCTTTGCTGAGCTATGGAATTTTGTATAAATCCAACACCCATTTTCGAGAATTTGCTATGCTGGGCAAATTTTTTTTCACGCAATGCCACTTGGCGTGCGTGAAGGCAGAACCTTACAGAGTAGTATGCACAATATCACTAAATTTTTGGGGCCCGCATATAAAGTTGGGGTAAAAAATGAAAAACGCCCAAAAGTTACCAGTTTTGTAAAAATCATATAAAATAGCGCCAGCATTGCTAGGCTACATGGGCTATGCAGTAGCGTGCCCCCGAAGTGCCGCCACAAGTTGCGCCCAAGAACTCCGCCAGACGATAAGGGAATCCCAAGATATGACACTTTGAAAAAAGTGGCCATGACTTTTGCACGGTACTGTAAGTGCTTGAAAAATGTTCGAAAAAACTTACAACAAAGATTACTGCAGCTGCCGCTTCGTTGTCGTTCATCGTTGAATTTGATAAAAAAACAAAAGCAATCAACGGAAGAAGATTATACTAATCCACCTAAAGAGATCGGTTGTTTTCCTAATAAGGTAAAAGTAACAGGGTAAATAAAGAGGGACTGTCCGGAACTAGTGGATTTGGACCGGTTATGCGTGCAGATTATTCAGAAAAAGTAGAACAGTGCGGAATTTATAGCTGCCTGCTCAGTCGGGAAAGGGCAGAAATCAATTCACCCCTGTGTCGGTGTCGTGGGTAATCTAAATTTGCGCCCGCCAGCACCCGCTCCGCTAATATCCAATTATATCGGCGTAGTACTTGGTGAATTTTTCCAGGAAGAGAGATGGTAAGGGGGTCGTAGCTCTGAGCTGTCCAAAGAATCAAAGAATATCCACTACTTTGTCAGAGGTTTGCTTCGAGATCTATTCTATACTTTGATGACAACGCATCTTGAAAAATGTTTGAAAAAACTTGCTCCAAAGATTAATTTATTGTACCGAAGCGTTCTAATTGCCACGCCCGGATAATACCAATGACGGACTGTGCTCGATTTGATCTACCTCCTCGGGCCCCTTTCTTGGTCGATTGAATCATAGGGGTCATGAAATGGGGCTCGATGAGGTAGTTCAAAAGCGGCGCAGTCCATCATTGGTCTTATCCGGGCGTGGGAATTAGAGCTCCTCGGGTTCTCTACAATAGCTGCCACTTCATCGTCGTTTCGATCTCGTGGATAACAAGTAACTAATTCAACGAAAGGCAACGTTGATGATAGGTTGCACAGACTCTGCGAGTCGATCGACTTCGGCATTGCACTAAAGGAACAGCTAAAATAAGCTAGTCTTGTTTCTCGGGACTACCCTCCCCCACGGTTTTGTATGTAGCCTAAGGAAGGAAGACCTTTGCCCTCGCGGAGGCCCCGCGGGGTACAACATTACTTCCTGAATTTGCGGAAAGATATTCGTAGAATAACTTGTTGGCCGCTGACGCGCAATTTGCACACCGTGGATTCCCGGTAGAATTCCCTATCCATCTGATTGCGAGGCCCTGCAGGGTCGACATATCCACAAGTTGCAATGTTTTTGCACAGCCGCAGCGGTGACACAAATATGGGCCATTATGATCAATGAACATAACCAAGCGGTGATTAAACCCCGCGATTCGATAATCCGAAAGAGATAATGAGTGCCTCGAGAATCCCTTCTGTTTGTTTGCTTGTGTGCCATCCATGCGGACAAACTGAATTGTGTTCCAAGGGAATCTAAAGTCCGAGTTGCGAGGTGCGAAAAAACTCCGAGGTGCGAAACTCTCTCCATAGTATGCCGTTGCCTGCTTGCCTTGCTGACAACGCGAGACAATGGAGAGAGTGCAGTCCGTCTGGAACGACTAATTAGACTCCCGTGGAATTCTGATCATAGTGAGCTGAAGAGTGAAGAGATGAGTGTCTCGATGATAGGTGTGTCTTTTTTGCCCAGCTCTCCATTCAAGCGCGGGGAAGCTCAAGTGGAGGGATGTCGCTCTATAGACCATCCAGTAGCACGATTGCTTCCAATCGGATATCCGAAAAATTACAAACTAACATGGAATCACATCGGAAGATGGACAACATTCTACGGAATTCAATCGTGGTACAGCAGACAACCAGCAAAATGGAATCCTTTTTTTTTAAATTTTGCCAATTCAACAATAAATATTATTTTTAGAATGCGCATTTTCGACCGATAAGCTACCGATGGAAAGATCGCTGGCACAGCACTTTTCTGACCCCACTTTTTGCATTTTTCCTTGGTACATGGATCAACATCAGAGAAGTATGTTACCAAAGTTTGAGAGCAAATCTCATTTTCGAACACTGTACATGATGGAAAGTCTTCTTCACCCAATTCCATGCTGTAGGTTACGGTAGTCTCTAGGGTGGCAATGCTCGAGCGAGTGTGGCTGAATACCTGTCCCTCCCTCTCCCTCTCTCTCGTTGTCTGCCTTCCCTCTCTTCGTTTCCTTCTCCCTCTTCTCTCTGACCTCCATTATCTCTCCCTCTGTCGTGTTTACCTAAAGAGGGGGACCCCGGCTGCTCCTAACGTGCTCGCTACGTGTCTGCCTGGAGGTGGAGGAGGAAGACTGGAGGGGCTGGAGGAGGGAGGGAGGGAGGAAGAAGAGAGGCAGAGGGGAGGGAGATGAGAGGAGGAAGGGGAGAGGCGAGGCGGAGAGGAGGAGAGGGAGGAGATGAGGAGGAGTGAAGCCAAACCGATCACTGAATGACATGCAAGCTGATTGAGATCTGATCCGGCTTGAGTAGCCGGAGATGAAAAGAGGATCATGCAGACGAGAACAAACTTACAAAGATTAAATGATTTTTGAGACGACGTTACTTCGCAGATTCTGTGCTGCTGAGGCGAGGACGAGTCGCGCCGCAGGGATCCGGAGATTGGGCAGTGGGTTGGCGGCCACACTGATCTACGAACGGGTACTGGAGTTCGTCTTAATTTTGCCCAGATTTTTCGGTTAGACATTTTGAGGGACAGGGCGAGTGCAGCTGATGTGTAGACGAGCGACACGCAGCTGTGGGGTGTAGAGAGCCAAAACAACCACAACTCCAAAAAGCACGAGGGCGCCGGAAATTGTGCTGGGATGGACCTCCGACCCCCCGTTCCCTTCCCCGCCGCCTTCCCGGTGGAGAAGGGTAAACAGTTTTTCAGTAGTTTAGACAATAGTAGAAACTGTCATGTAATAACAGACGAGGTTTTTTGGTGGACGTGAATATCGAGCGATATTTTACAAATCTTGAATTTTTTCAGATGATCAACTGGTGCAGTTGTTCAGTTATCCTTCCACAAAAATGACGTTCAATACCAGGTGCACTCACAATCGAAAGTCGTTGTCAAAGTCTCAACCTTCAGCTCCTGGCTCCGTGAGCATTCCCACTCTGCTCGTCCAGCGTCGATCGCTCCCGGACAAACACCCACACGTACTGTTTACGACACTCTAGAGTATTCCCCCAGATTATTTCCAGATTGCATGGAATGATTGTTTTAACGGAATAGTATGAGATAAGCAAAAACATTCAAATACGGGATATTTTCGTATATGGCGAATTTTGTATATTTTACTTTTTTCCAACAATTCTGGCAATCATGAGAAAATGTGACTGAACCTTTGTAGATCGTGGAAATGATGGCGCCAGGCCAGAGTTCTGAGCCGAAAGGGCCATAGGGCACATTTTTTCGACATTTGAAACAAACCTCACCTGAATTGAATTTGTTGAAAATGTAGTCGACACTAATCAAAATAACCATAAAAATAACCAATCACGCACGCTTCCATTATGCAAACCTTTTTCGCTAGTTTTATTGCAGCGAAATTGAAAGAAATAATAATCTTCCCAAAACAAATAAAATAAATTAAATTATCTCCGTCAATGATTTTCGTTAGTAAATATGACCTTCCATTTCCAGAAAATACGGCACGTTTCTATCGTTTCATTTCGGAAAGCCGTGTCTAAACATTGTCCTTGGCAAAACGCCAGCAATCAAGCGTTCAAAAGCGATGGTAATACATTTTCGTTTCGCTGTGGGACCATGATGCGCAAAATATCAACATACTATATCTGAGCAAATGCTGACAATTCACGCGCTGCTTGCATTCATTTCTCTCCGCTTTATTTTACGAGTTGGTCTCTCTTCTTCCACCAAGATTCCCATAGCCAGTTTGGTCACGAAAATGTTCGTGGCAGGGACCCTTTAAGGAAGAAGAGGAGGAGGAAAGGGGGAGGGGGCCTGATGAATCGATATTTCGAATATTGATCGATTGATTATGGATTGATTGGTTCCTTTCAGACTGAGCTACTGCTACACCACCCTCGGCCTCGCCGTCGCTTCTGCATTTATCACTGGATGGAGGTATGCGCGCCGCTAAACAGGATGATCGGAACTGGGAAATCGTGGGTTTCGCAAGAATAGTTTTGGTGTGCATTCTCTCTATTTCTGAATCATCGTACGACTCTTAGTCATCCCATTCTACTCTCTTCTCTCTCTCTCTCCCCGCTGTTCTTTTGATGCCTTCGGATTAGTCAGCGGTGTTCCCCTGGAGAATCTTCTTCCAAATACTCTTTATCCCTTCCCTCCCTCTTCACCCTCCAATCCTCCTCACTCCCCCTCCTCTCCATCCCTCCTCTACCTTCACCTTCTCCTTGTCGGGCACCCGGGGCATTGTAATTCCCGCGCCCAGACAATACCAATGACGTACAGTGTGTTAATTGACCTCTTCTCGTTTTATGGCCCATTACATTACACGGGTCATGAAACGGAGCCCGAAGAGGTAGATCAAAGACCTCATCGTCCCCCATCCTCTTCCTCCCCCTCTCCCCCTCGTCCCATCCCTTTGTCTGGGCCGCGTCTGGGGGGTGACATCAATGACTTTTCCATTCGGGGTCTCCTCCTCCTCCTCCTCCTCCTCCCCCTCCTCTTC
>JACMIG010001481.1:0-15436 GCA_014805385.1 Levipalatum texanum
CAAAATGCAACATTTGGAAAAACGAATTTCAGAATCTTCAAGAGTTTTGCTTCAGCTACAAAATGCTTGTTTTCGCTTCGAAAGTGCACCATTCTACGCAGAGATATGAAGAGGCAAACAAGTGGACCAATCATTTTGACCGGTACTGTAGGCGGACGACGGGCGATCTACCCAGCGCTAAGCAGCGTAATGAATGTAATCAAGGCTCGAAAGAACACCCATTACGCTGTTTACCGCCGAGTAGTTCGCGCGTCGCCTCCGCATCACTTTAATGCCGTCCGCATCGTTTAATTCCCTCGACGTTACCTGAGCGGCGATCTCGTTGACGTCCTCGAAGGGGACGCTGTGCAGGTTGAGATTGACGAATGTCATCTCCTTGCCTGGAAAGAGGTACGGTATATAGCACGCCCGACTAAACGAAGTTACAGTGCTCACGACAGCATATTGCCGGGCACCAAAACGCGCTGTATAAAAGCTCAGCTCTTGCATATTTATTTAAATTTATTTCATTTACGCCGTTTTTAATCAGTTTGGCTCTGAATCGGAGATCAAATCGGAATCAGAGGGTTTCAGGGCCAAACTGGTGGCAAAACGGCGTTAGCTGCCCTTTTCCCATGGTACCGCAGGAATGAGCCGCTTTTGGTGCCCGACAATAGTCATCACTTACCATGAATGCGGAAGCGAGCTAGGAGCCATCCCGCTCGCTGATAGTCAATGTCTCGCGAGCCATCGTCGTTCTTTAATTTTTGGAACGTTGCCAAGATTTAAACGAAGTTAGTTCTCACGCGGAAGTCCCTGAATCCGTTGGAGTGACCGTGTTCGAAGGGTTGGCCGATGAAACCGTCTGCCTCGTCGCGTCCGATGACGTGCTGCTCTCCACGCCTCACGTCGATATAGCCGGTGTTAGAGAATCTTCAAAGAAATTGTGGCAAGCTGCCAGAGATATTTGGCATGGTGCCAATAATTTTCTGGCACTATGCCAAAGGTTGGGATCCAACCTGTCGTAGTACTGGACATCATCGACGCTGCGGAAGAGGAAAAGTGAACCGAGGCCCTGCAATGGTCATGATCAACCATGGTGTGGTGAACGTCGACGTATGGCGAATACTGTAGATTAGAGTGGCTCTCGTTAGACGACGTTTACTACACCATAGCTATGTGTTTAGAGAGGTGTAGTAATCGTCGTCGTACAAGTCGCAAAAGCAACAGTTGTCATCATACGACGACGTTTGCTGCACCCTATAGTTGCATCTAGTGTGGTGTAGTAATCGTCGTCCGATCGCGATTACTGTATCTCGACTCACCGTTCTCTTGGTGTCGAAGTACGCGCGCGATCCTTCAAAGTGTTCGGACATCTTGGGATGGCGGGCAAGCGAACGGAGGAGTTCCTCAGCGAAGGCATGCGGGTCGTCAGCCAGATGGAGACCCTGGAAATTGACTGCGTGGCTGCGTATCATACGCTCCCGATTTGGGTGCTTATCATGCCTGAGTATCATAAGTCCTCAATTTAGCAGCGTATATATCCCCCTGAGTATCATACGCCCCCGATTTGGGTGCGTATCATGCCTGAGTATCATTAATCTAAATTTAACTGCGTATAATTCCACCGCTGACTATCATTACCTGGACGTGGACGACGCCGACTTCCGGGCGCTGCTCCCAGATCTCCTTGGCGACCTCGTCACACCACGCATCGCGTTCTTCAATCTGCAATTTATCATTCCGCGAACGTCCGCGGAGTTCCGGCCTGGGAGATAAAAGTAGGAATTTTCGTGTGAAACTCAGCCACGCAGCCAAACTTACGCTAACGGCGATATCGGACACGTCGCCCGTTACGGTGACCTGCTTGACGTAGTCGGATGACATCCTGGAATATCTTGGTAATCGCAAACTGAGTTCAGTAATCCCGAAAATCACGCCGCGGCGGGGTTCTAATGGAGAAAGAATAGATGGTCTTTGAGGCGGAATTATTGTCGGCGGATTAAACGTTCCGGGCAATACGCTCATCTCCCTGCGATCTCTCTCCACTGTTCTTTCGTTTCTCTAAAAGCCAGACAACGAGAGAACAGTGGAGAGAGATCGTAGGGAGGTGAGCGTACGATTCCGCCGACAATAGATAGTCTCTGGATAGACTTTATCGAGGAGTACAGAAATGTCTACGAAGCGACCGAACTTTGGGGGCGTAAACATTGGAGGTGCTGAAAACGATCTCGTTCCCAACCCTCATTCATGACCCCTCCTCCCTCTCGAATGATGGTAACTGCGGTATCTTTTGCTGTCTGCGTCCTATTTTATAGTGTTGTCTCTCGCTGAGCGAACGGTGAGGAGGGGTTTAACGATGCCGTTTCGGGTGATGAGAAGAGAAGAGGGGAGGAGGGGGAAGGGACGGGAGAAGGAGAGGGAACAAGGAGAGGAGAGTGGGGAAGAGTAGAGAAGGAGAGGAGAGGATAGGAGAGTAGCGGAGCAGAGGAGGAGAAGATAAAGGAAGGAGAAGAGGAAAAGAGGAGAAGAAGAGAAGAAGAGGGGAGGAGAATAGGGAGGAGGAGATGAGGAGAAGAAGAAGAAGAAAAGGAGGGAGGGGGACTAAAGGGGAGGAGGAGAAGAGAAGAGATGAAGATGAGGAGAAAACTGGAGGACGACAAGAGTAAGTGAGGATGCGGAGAAGAGGAGGAAGGAAGGAAAGGAGAGGGGAAGGAGAGGAGGATGAAGAGAAGAGGAGAAGAGGAGAGGAGGAGGAGATGAAACGAGGAGGAGGAGAAAGTAAGGAGTGACAACTCATCGTTGGTGGGTGTGGCACGCTGCGCGCGTCCACTCTGCAGACAGCTGAGAGAGAGGTGAACGAGGGAATTACCCTTCATGATCACAGAATGGGCGGGAGGAGGAGAGGAGGAGGAGGGGAGGAGTTGGGGGCGGAGGGAGAGAGGAGGGGAGGGGCATCAAGTTGCTAGAATAATAGCAGTTTTCGTGACTCATAGGCGAAAGCATTCTAATCTAATATAAAAGTCTATAGGGATGTCACAATGCGCAAATTTTCTCATTGTCAGAGATGAGATCAAGAAGAGATCCAAGCTGCTGCGGATTGCCAATTCCGAAACTAATTACGGATCACGGATCCTATGGCCTTTGTCAATCTTTCACGATTATTTTGGCTAGACAGCGAATGAAACGGGGCATAAGCTCTAGATCAAGAGGGTTTCGTCATGTGCGGAAATTTGCCGCTACTTGGTGGGCAACATGAAGCGAGGCCATCCATTGACGAAATGGCACTGCGCGAGAGAAAAAAAGAACTCAGGTGCCTAGAAACTTCGCGAAACACTCACTATTGCATCAACGGTGGGGAGCAAGCAACTCTCCGTTCTACTTTTACTCCCTGATTGCCAGTAGGCGAGTTGCCCGCGAGCTGAAACACAAATATCGAAGGAGAGAGGGGGCGTAAGCTCCACGAAGGATCAGGACGCGGGAGTTCTCCTTCAATTCAACGGTCCCTCACGAGAAAACTACTCCAATAGTGCAGCTCGAAAAAGACACGGATTTTCGAGCGGAGTTGCAAGAACATTGTTGACTCTTACCAGTGGTGTGCACTCTGAGTTCTATAGTCGCCTGGATCCTCTACCGTTCATGTAGTCTATCGAGAAGAGGGCTAAAAAGACGCTTAGATTCATAGTTCTAGTCGCCTGGATGCTCAGGCTTTCTCCTAGTCTGTCACCCTAGAGAAGAGGTTTAAAAGACGGTCAGACTTCCTTGGACGCTACAGATAGGAAGATGTCCAGAACGAATTCTTTAACCACCTGGATACTCTCATGTTTACTCTGTCTATCATCTATGGAGGTAGGGAAGACGGTTCAAAGAAGGTTGTCAGAGAATGGATACGAATGGGCAGGTTTCCTGAATGGGCACGAAATTCGACACGGCCGAGGCGAACAGGATGATAGTGAGTAGGGAGAGAGAATCAATGAGTCAACACGGTAGGGAACTGAAGAGATCGGCGAGAGGGAGGGAGAGAGGGGCAGAGAAAGGCTCCCATTATTGTCAGGAAAGGGGGGAAACACATGCGATTGACACTCTGACGTAGTATGGGATCCGCAACAGCGTATAAAGCGGCTTCACGAAGTACGATCGTAATGATAGTTAACATGGAGAGAACCAATGAGTCAACACGGAAGGGAGCAGGAGAGATCAACCAGAGGGAGGGAGAGGGAACCCGGGTGTCCACTATTCTAGAACGGATACCTATTGTCCAGTTCCAGAGGGTTGACATGCTTTTTCAGTACCATCATAAATAGCCACAATGAATTCGTAGCTGTTTTGAAACTCGCATAAAAACATGACAGAAGTAGAGAGTCCCGGGGCTCCCCGCGACCCTGAAATTTTAGATTCCTCCTGCTCATGGATTCCAACCGAGGAATGTAAGAAACGATCAGCAGATTCCTTGCTAATGCGGAAGTTTTCACGCGCGGTACGGAAATGACAATTTTGTAGCACGGCAAAATAGCGGGGATCCCCACGACCATCCTCCCGATACTTCTACCACCGTATATAGCGGCATCACAAAGTATGATCGTAATGCCATAAGGACCGACCCAACGATCTTTTGTCATTTTTAACAACGCCACTCTGCAGCGACTACTCTCGCATTATAGTATAGTGCTGATCTGGAAAGTACCCCGGCCAACCTCGGCAAACAACCTGCAACTGCCGAACAACAAAAACGATTGGGGAGAGCTCCACTAATACCCTATTGGCAATCGGGAGTGGAGCTCTCTAGAGGGAAAGTGGAAGAGAAAGTTCAGCACTGCGGTGAATAAGTTCCTTCGAGAAACGAAAGGGAACTTTGTTTAGTCACGTTTCGATCGTCCTGGGGTTCCCCGCGGCGCTCCCATGATCATGTCGATTATTGTGAAGGTGCAGAAGTGTTCCGGGCAGACCGTTCTCTCTCCACCACTTCTTAATTCCCGGTGAAATGTAAATGAAACTCGATACAGAGTCACATTAATATTATTTTATGCAATTTATATGCAGGTAAAATTGGAAATATAGCAAAATCACAAGTAAAATAATCCGGGCGAAATAAATTCGATATTTGCTGTAACGATAACAACGTGATGATCATCAAAGATCATCAACAACTTTTCATGGACTCAGAAATCAACGATCTATAATTGTGTAACAGGGATATGCGCTATGAGATCTTTAGGAAATGCAAAATGAGGGGAGTGCGAGATCTAATCTGACCTACCGTACTCCACCTGACCTAACTTAGCTCTACCGCAATACGGTAAGTCTCTCAACCTTCTCACCGAGCGACTTCATCCACGGCTCGTGTTTCGGCAGCGACTTGGCGAACTTCTTGCGATCGAACGCGATGGGAGCCTTCTTGGAAGCGATGAGCACCTGGAGCATTGCTATTCGAAAATCAAAAATTGTTATTCGTGCTCAATTCGGAGGAGAGATTCACGTGTTCTGTCACGGCCGCAACGCGTCCGCCCTGGACGCGTCGCGGTTGTCATACCAGCTTCCACGAGAAGAAAAGAGACCCACCTCATTGACGTCCTCAGCAGAAGCAATGACGAACATCGTTTGGAAGTGCACACCGACCTGGAAATCGATGTTCGAAAATCGAATCAATCAATAATTATCGAAATCAATCAATAATTATCTCTACCTTAGCCTTGACCTCCGCGGAAACTTCCTCATCGCGCGTGACGAGGTTGAGGGCGAGGACACCTGAAATGGGGATACAGTAACCTTGCAATCGCGACAAGACCCACCAGTGTCGGTCAGGGAGTCGTGCATGTTCTGCAGGACTTCGGTCGAAAGGAAGGCGGGCGGAGGGCACGAGAGTCCTTCCTGAGGGGAAACACATTAGAAAAGGTCCATGCTACACAGGAAAAGCTCCTCACGCAGAATATATTAATACCCGAATATTAAATAAATATAATTAAATATCCGTGCATATAAATATTTTTAAATTTTACAAACTAAAAAGAAATATACCTCAGTCATCGACGTCGCAAGGTCGACAAAGAGGGCATCCTGCTTCTCACCGGCTGAAACGATACTATGAAACAGAGCGACCGCAACGCGTGCGCTCTGGACGCGTCGCGGTTGTCAGGGGGGAATACTCACACACTCCGGCGGTCTCCGTGAGGTAGTCGAGGGCATCCATAACGCGGACAGTCATCCTGCAAATAGTTTTTTTTCGGGAAAAAATGAATCAATTTATTGTTTCCTCATAAAATCAATCGATAATAATCAAACCTCTCATTCTTGGCGGGGAAGGTAAAGTACTTGGACGCAATCTCGACGACATCCGGATCGAGTTCGACACCCGCGACTTGTGCCTGGAAATGAATCGATTGGGATACGATAAGGAGTTCCGCTGTTTAGTAGAACACGCTAAAGACATTAAGATACAGCAAACACAGTAAGTTGGGCACCACTTACAAGGGAAAAATTGCGAATGAGGAAGGCGGCCAGCAGGCCACCACCGAGGCCGAGAACTGCCACTTTGAAGGGAACCTGCAGTCAGAGATCAAGGATCAAACTACAAATGATCGGAGATCAAAGATCAAACTATAAAAGTTGCGCTTACTTCGTGTGGTCGTCGAAGCGGCGAATCGGGAATGAGCGCGAGCGACAGCAGCATGACCTTGAAAGATTTGATCTTCTATTTCAGATGATCAGGTGCAAAGATTGCCGCTCGATACTGCATTTATCTTATCGACCGGGCAACCAGTGCGTCGAAATGACTTTCCATCTACAATACCTCATGGTGCTCGCACGCCAGCTCGTCGAGGCAGATGACGTGCTTGGCCGTTTTTGTATCTAAAATTAAATTGATTGATTGATCGATTATCGATTTAATCGGACGAAATATAAGACTCACTCTTGATCTGAGCCTCCGACTGCACGAGATTTTGCGAGGACAAGAAGACAAGGCGGCGGTAGACCTGAAATTCAATGTCTTGGCACCGTTCCAAAAGATGCAACCCTCATTTTTAGGGAGTATTTGGCGGGAATTCAAGCAGCTTTTAAATTTAATATCTCACTTTTTCGCGGATGATGACGTCCTCCACGCTCCAGCGTCCATTGAGGGCACTTTCACCAGTAGCAATCGTCTCCTTGACGTTGTGCTTGCCCATCGACAGGAATTCCACCTGGAATCGGGCGATGAAATAACGATTTTATCGATTTAGAAATAAATATTCCGATTTCAATGACATACCGGCCCCGCTTCTCCGTTCTGACGGCGCAGTGGATTGAGGCGCTGGACGAGGGGTGCGAGCTCTTCCTGAAGAAAAAACAAATATGCAAATAATTGCTTCATGATTTTTCGGCTTCATAAAATTTTCGATTGATGAAACTCATTGTCAATAATATGGTTTTATCATGCAATATGTTCCTGTATTTTTTGTCTATCTCACTGCTTCTCTTCATGCGGTGTGTGCTCTCGTTCTTTAAAAACGAATAAAATTATACCCACCTTGATCTGCTCAAGGCTCTCATAGTGCACGTCGCGGAACAGTGTCACCATAGCGAGGCGGTCCTGGAAAGTCAAATTATTGATTGAATCAATAATTACCGATTGGAAGAGATTAATAAGTTTTAGAATTTAACTAATTACGTACCTTCTTGCACTGGGCCCGCAGAGATTTTCGTCCTTTCTCCGTGGCAAACAGCCAGTCGCCGTCTCTGAAATAATGGGCTGAATATTCATTCGAGGTTCAGAGTGGGAGGAGTTGATACTGCGTTTATCTCTCAAGTTGTTGTGCAAAAAAACAACGTACCGTCCGATGGGCACTATGAAGACGCTGAATTGACGGATGCGCTGTACGTCCGGATCATCGATCATATAGCTGGAATTAATTATTGGCAAAATTCCAAAAACAAAAATGATTGGCAAGTTGCCAAACCCACATCTTGTAGCGGTCCTTTCCGTCGGAATGCGAGACTACGATGGAGACTTCGTTGTCGAGCTTGCTGTAATACTCGGATCAATTTCGAGTGCTGCTCCTTTGTTTTGTAACGTTTTAAAGTCATATCCAAAGAACACGGTAATAACTTTATATTGCTTCAAAAATCATTTCATTGAATCATACCTGCTGCAAAGGTGGACGAACTTGCTAAGCTGCTGCTCGCCTTCGATGCACTCGAGGAGCTGTAAAGAAATTGCATGAAATGTCGCAAAATAAAATGAGCAGAAATGCACAATTTCCGGAAATAAATATTATGCAAAGATAATACAAATGAAGACGCCTTACCTCGTTAACGGAGGTGAAACGCGTCGGCTTCATCGGATCGTGGACGACGTAGTCAATGGGCTGAATATAGATTGCTATTTATCCTGGAGTGGCTATTTTCCGGGGTATTGATTCTCGTCGAGGCATAAGGCACGCTTAACTAAAGAGTCTGGTGTAGTAAACGTCTCCCTGCCTGTAAAGTGCGCTCTTGCGTACAGGAAGTGCAGTTTGAAAGCAGGGGAAGTTTTACTACACCAGACTTTTTAGTTGAGAGTGCCTTACATACCAGTTCTCGGGGCATGGGAGCCCGCAGTTTCGTGACCACGAGCAGGAAGACTGGCATGGGAAAGCCACCGGCGCTCGTGTCGATCTTGTGGACGCGGAGGAGGAACGTTCGGCTGCAACGGGGGTTGAAAATCGATAACTAATCGATAATAGAGCAATCAATACCTCTTCGAGAAGTGTTCAGCCCACGCCCGCACGATATGCTCCTGAGCGAGCGTCACCACGATGTACTTGCCGTTCAGGGCAAGGACGCGAGTGATCTATGTGATTTGAATGAAAGTGGGTCCGGAGTGGAAAAGTAAAACCTCATCGAACATGCTGGAAACAATGGCGGACGCGCTGGGCTCGTCGGGAGGCAGGAGAGCATCGAGGGTTCCCTTGTCGATGACGGCGGAAAACGACGCTTCATCGAGTCCAGTCTGCAAATAATGGACATATTTTTAATTGTAAAAATATATTTAGAAAGAGCGATGGATATATCAATTTGTAATAAAAGCGCAAACTTGTGTAGCGGAGAGGCACTTGAACGTGAGCGACGGGCGGGCCTTATTCGTCCTTTCCTGCTCCTCGATAACTGTTGCATCCGTGTCGATGGAGGTAATCTTCTGATAGCCGACGTCGTGCAGCTGCAAGAGTTACTTTTTATAAATAAAATATATTAGTTTAAAAAACGGCTCGAGATAAATACGATTATTTTTCCGGCAACAATTCGAACCAAAGAATACCTCAGTGGCCAGTCGCGAGTTACCGCATCCAATCTGTAGGATGTCATCAGATGGCTTGAGGTATTTATCGAGTGCTTCTCCGAGCGCTGCGTAATCACCGTACCTGGAAACATTTCAGTCTCTTCGTCTCACAGGTTCAAGCAGACAGTCAAAACAAATTACATCCCCTTGAGTGCCCTTTATTTCACCTTTTTTTCCGCTATGTTCCATCTTTATACTAGTTCATTAATCAAATACATTTAATTATTTTGTAACAAAAACTCACGCACCACTCGAACGGAGTCTTGTTGAGCGTGAAGAAGCGTCTCCAATACGCCGGGTTGGAGAACTCCGACGACTTCTGCGGGAGCACCTCACCCATCTGTAAAAGGTGTAAGTATTGGCCTGTAAAATATAAAAAAAATTTTTTGAAAAATTATGGGTGGTGCATTTGTAAATACGGATTGCGTGCACGGAACGGATTCCGGTGAAAAGATTAGGAAATTCCAGAAAAGTGTTTGAATTCCCGCAAAATACCCTGAAAATCATGATGGGGATTGTTTTGGCATCATGCCAAGGCCTTGGATTTGAGTTCGAAATTTCTACGAAAGTTTGTTTTAGGGCTGTTTTGAGGTTTAATTATAACCTTTTTGGCGTTAGAATGTTGTTAGTGATGATTGGTAGCCTAATACTCGCAAGCGCCACCATTGCTGACCTCATGTCCGTGGGTTTATCGCATTATTTATTCCACGTTGTCAGATGGGCCACCGGTACGATCGCTCGGACGGCCTTTCCGGTGCCGAGTACCTCGCGTCCATCTACGGAACAGAGAAGGACAAGGTCAACTGCTCCTTCTACTTCAAGGTTAGTTGGTTCTTTGGTATCAATACGTGTCATCGAAATGGGCTATCGTTCAAGGTCCTGGGAAATAGTTTTAGATACTAATTTACACCGATTGTAAAGAAGCTTTACCTTTCTAAAAATACGACTACTGGTTAGTTAATCGACTCTACTTCTCGCGACAATCTTATTTACCCGCTTGCCCAGTGCCGCTGCCGTTTCCCTGGAAACAATGTAGCGATAGGCTCTATTTTTGTGGTATCGAAAAGAGTATTGATTGCTTCAATCATTTATTACAGTGAATATTCAGATCGGCGCCTGTCGCCATGGTGATAAATGCTCGCGTCTCCACCACGTCCCGACCTTCTCGCCTACCATCGTACTCAAGAACTTCTACCACAACCCCGTTGTCGACGTTCGTCTCGCCGACGCCTTTGACAGTGAGCAAACTTCACTTTCTGAAAAGGCCCGATGAAAAGGCAGAAAATAGTTCGGCCATACAAATGCTAGCTGAAATGCAATTTTTTAAAAGGAATCTCTGAGTTGAAACGTTTCGAATTCGAAAACCATCACAGATTCGCTGATTTTCAGAGGTCGGCAAGAAGAATGAAGAGGAGCAGGCGTATTTCGACGACTTCTACGAGGAACTCTTCCTGGAGATGGAGCGGAAGGTTTATTGAGTTATGGCGCTTTGAAATTAAATTTTTGATAATTCCAGTACGGCGAGATCGACGAGATCAACGTGTGCGAGAACATCGGCGAGCACATGGTTTGTAACTATTTTAACATTGTAGTTGTTTCTCGCAAAAGGTCGCTATTTATTTGATCATTAACTTTACTTTCATTCTCAATGTCGATTATTGACATTATTCATGCAGGTGGGAAACGTATACGTGAAGTTCGTTCGGGAGGAGGATGCTGACAAGGCGCACGAAGACCTCAACCACAATCGCTGGTGGGTCGCTCAAGACATTTCTCGAACATCATTCAACTATTTTCTTGAAATTATTTCCTTTTGCCTTTTGAACTTTCTATTTTGCTTGTTTAAAAACGTATTTCGTTCAGACTCCTGTCGTCTCTCACACGGTGCGCACTCTCCCTCCCCATCCGATCATGAAGCATAGGGCCTCTTTTAGACGCGAGTCGTGATGAAACGGGAAAATATTACTTATCCGTTCGCATGGTGCTCGTCTTGATTTTTCAGCTCTGGCGCGCGTTCTTCTAGCAACATTTTTAGGGAGACGAACTTTCTCGAACATGCTATCCGTCTGAGTTCATTTTGCTTGGGTTTGCCGGCTTCTTTCCAATCGCTTGAGTTTCTAATCGAGAATGATCGTCCCCCTCCTCTCCCAGCTAACCTCTGTTTCAAGCAATCTAACCTCGAGCACCTTTGCCCGTGTCCGTTCATTTACAGGAATCAAGATGTCTATTCCAGTATTTATGGGCGCACGATACTAACATTGCAGAAATGAACTTTCATGTCAGCAGAAATTCCACCTCGTCCTCTATAATGTCCGACTAATCATTTTTAATTTTATCGCAGGTTCAATGGAGCTCCGATCTACGCCGAGCTGTCGCCCGTTACGGACTTCCGCGAAGCTCGCTGCCGTCAACATGAGGTGAGCCAACTCACCCTAATTGAGCCAGGAATTTATTGTCGCCCTGCAGGTTACGTCATGCATCAAAGGTGGCTTCTGCAACTTCATGCACCTCAAGGCCATATCGGGCAAGCTCGGCGAGAAGCTCTACGGGCGGTGAGCTACTTGGAAAATATATTGAATGATTGATTAGGGGAAGAATTGAATTATTGATTGTTTCAGGCGAGGTCGTCGTGCCGACGCTGCCGGCCACTGGGCCCGCGAGCGCGATCGTGGAGGCTCCCATCGTGGAGAGCGTGACGATCGCGGAGGGGGAAGGCGCTATGGGGGAGACCGAGGAGGAATGCCACAACGGTGAGTGATTTGAAATTCGGATTCCAGGATTTGAAAAAGGATTCCTCGCTATCGTCCTACCGTAGGACGATAACGAGTAATTGCGAAAGTGGAAAGTCGTTCCCTGTTTGGTAAAAAAAACCAGCGAGGTTCTCTACCAGGGGCCGAATCAAAATGATCGGCAATTTCAGCAACCGCCATCGTTCGCGTTCTCCCAGGCGTCGCTAATACAATATTCCATTCTTATCCCGTTTCGTAGCTTAGGTGTCTTCTTCCCTGTAACATTACTTCCATAATCCCTTCGCGTCATAGCCAACAGAGTATCGCCTGATTTCTATTCAAACATCCACATCTCCGCATTTTTCATGTGATACAACGTTTCCAATTCTTGTAGATGCATGCACAGAAAATTCTCATTGTAATTTATTGAAAGTTTGTATCAGATTTTAGATATTGTCGTGGATAAACACTTTATGTCCCAGAAATGAATTCGTCACGATGTTTGCCGTTCGAATACGGTTTTAATAATATTTAATTTCAGGAAGTCGAAAATAGCAGCAGTAGAAGGACCCATAATTTTTTTCAGATGTCGTTAGTATCCAACTTCCCCCACAACAAGAAGCGGACCCTTTATGTGGGAGGGTTCGGAGAGGAAGTCAACGAGAAGGTATGCATATTTCAAATATCAGGATTGCTGCAAGGCAACGGGTGTTAGAATGCACAACTAATGTTTTGGTATATTGGTAGACTGACGGACGAAATCGATCGTCGAAAAGTATCTCCTTTTTCAAGTAGCTGCTTTATCAGGTCCTTATGGGCGCCTTCATTCCGTTCGGCGAAGTCGTCGCCATCTCAATGCCCATGGACTACGAAACGGGATCACATCGAGGATTTGGGTTTGTTTTGACATTCGAACTGATATTTTGATCGCAATAGAACATATTGCCTGTTTTTTAAAGCATTTTTTTATCATTGTTATTATCGATAATATTGATTTTCCTTTCCAGTTTCGTCGAATTCGAAATGCCCGAGGACGCTGCCGCCGCCATTGACAACATGAACGAGAGCGAGCTGTTCGGAAGGACAGTCAGGTAAAAATAATACTTATTGAATAGCCAAATATCGATAATCAACAATTGTTGCAGGGTCAATTTCGCGCGCCCGCCCAAGGCATCGGAGCAATCTACGCGTCCCGTGTGGGCGGACGAGGAGTGGCTGCGAAAGTACGGAGGAGGAGCGCAGAAGGAGGAGACGGAGGATGGCCAGCGAGTCCCGCGTTCCCTGCGAGCCGGACCGATACTACCCAAGGTCTTCCTCGGCATCAAGATTGGTATCAGGTACTAGCATTTAACTTTATGTATCTATGTTTACTTTATTGATTTTTTTAGCATTTATTTTTTTTCGCAAGCTAAAATGCGCCCATTTCCTCCAGGCACGTTGGCCGAATCGTGATTGAGCTGCGAACGGATGTTGTTCCGCGTACAGCGGAAAACTTCCGGTGTCTCTGCACGGGAGAACGCGGATACGGATACGACGGTACGTTATTGATTTATCGATTGGCGCTGACACACTCTTGGTGTATTTGGCGGACTATGAGTAATTTGCCTTTGCAGGATCGGCATTCCACCGTATCATCCCCAAGTTCATGCTGCAGGGTGGAGACTTTACCAAGGGCGACGGAACCGGAGGCAAGAGCATCTACGGAACCAAGTTTACGGATGAGAACTTTAAGGTTTGAAAAAAATATAAATATATTCAATTTATCCCATTTGCCTTCAGCTTAAGCACACGATGCCCGGCACAGTTTCCATGGCCAATTGCGGGCCGGATACCAACGGGTATGTGTCTGCACTTTTTCAGAGAATATTTTTTTCAGAGATTTTTTATGTTTTTAATTTTTCATTATTTTATTACTCGCCTTTTGCAGATCCCAATTCTTCATCTGCACCGAGCGCACGGAGTGGCTGGATAACAAGCACGTCGTCTTTGGATACGTCGTCGAAGGCATGAACGTCGTAAGTGCACCACCGCACTTGCGGTGCACTTCACCGTATTGATTACAAAGCTTCTCTCGGCAGGTCCGCCAAATCGAAGCGCAAGGCAGTGCATCCGGCAAGCCGAATATGGTTTGCAAGATTGCAGAGTGCGGAGAGATCGACGCTGAGAAGAGGTATATTTTGGGGAGAGGAATGATATGGTCAAGAGAGTATAAATAGTGAAGAGGAAATGAATAGTGAAACGGATACCAAGTCAACGCCCTTCATCGGTGCTGAAACCTGCTCATTTGAAGAGCGGCTTATGATTGGCAATTGTTGCTTGGTTTAGCTCATTGTCAGTGGATGGGGGTATACCATCTTTACGACTGGTATTTCACCCACAAGCGCTAATCTAAACTGCTCTAGAGTGTGTTCTGCTCCGTGATCAAAATCACACGCCCTATTTCAGGAGAGAAGCCGAGAAAGCAGCACTGGAGGAGGAGAAGGCAGCCGCGGGAGTGGAGGAAGACGCCGCCCCTTCTGCTGCCGAAGCTGCTGGCGAAGAAGCAGAAGTACCCATGGAATAAATCGATCATATTTTCTTCTATCGATTTTTTTGATTCTCCAAAGTGCACGAGAACGACCCTCCGCATCAATTTTGCGCCTTCGCGCTATAGATTCTGTGTATTTATTTCGCATCGTTATTGAGATCTCTCCCTCGCATCCAGATTGTCCCTGTTGTGTTACACTCACGAATGTTGTTATATTGTCGCGATGTTTCCGAATCCGCGCTAATTTTCAAGCTAATTTACCCCCAATTACAATAGCCCGGGGGGAACTAATACGGGATAGTCTTTTTTTCGGATAAATATTCTTCAATAATTTTATTTCATCGTAAAAGAACGGTTTGAAACCGCGTGGTATCTCGTTTGATTGCCTAAAATTGATTATGGATTGTTATTGATTACTGTTGTTGATTTCCATTACAGATGGGGTCGCGCACAGGCGGCAACACGGAGCCGATGAAGTTCGTGCGGAAGTGGGGCCCTGCGGCTTCGGATGCCGGCAGTGGAGGAGGCAGCGAGAATGGAGCCGAGCACGACGTCAAGAGCGAGGTCAAGGAAGAGTCCATGGAGTACGAGGGCCCCGTCCCTCCCCCTGACTACGGCCACTCTGCCAAGATGGAGAGCCCGGCACACAATGGAGCTGGTGAGTACCGAATTCTTGAATTGGAGAGTAGAAAGCGATGCCTTGACTACGATTGGTTGGGATTGTGTTGTGTATGTTCGCTGCCACGAAAGGACACCTGATTCAAGTTCATGACGCTTTATTCCTCACAAAGGCAAGGATTCAAATCCACTCTTTATCGCTCAGGGGTTGTACTCGATGGGGAGGTTCTTGCGGCGGACCATGCCGTCGCCCTGGAACCACTCGCGGCGGAACTGCTTGGCAGCGCCATC
>JACMIG010001482.1:9938-20142 GCA_014805385.1 Levipalatum texanum
ATCGAAGGAGGTCATTCTGTCTAGGTGATCTTTCGTTCCAGACAAAATAGATGATTGAAGCAGAATGATCTATGTTCGAGACCTAATCTGCCAACACTATTAATTACAGGTCTGCCTCGATCGAGGGTACTGCACCGATAAATCTACGTCTCGATTTGCCATGACTGTGATCTCTGATGCCATTGTAGCTACCAGTAAAGTCGCAAGGAAGGACGCACTCACCAACCCCACCCGCCTGCTCATGTCCGCGATCAATAATGGAGTGGAACAACTGGGTGACTGCATGGCATGCTCCACTCTCATAGAGCCGATTACCTTCGACTCCATGCTTATTCCGCAGGTTACAAGAAGGGTGGATTCTTCTAACTTGCGAGTTTCATTTTCAGTGGGCGGCGACGGCATGCGCGCTAGCCAGAATTATTCCCGAAGAGTGCAAGCACTCAGTTCCACCGGTAATTATTAAAATATTCGCGCATTTCACTATCATCTCTTCAGATTTTCGCTTCGCTGTGCGAGCAAAACTGCACAGCCAACTATGCAAGGATCCTTGCTGAAGTCAAGGAGTCGTATGAGAAAGCGGGCAGGAATATCACGAAGGTTTGTCGTTTGACGAATTAAACGAGATCTCAATGGCAGGCATGCATCGATCTCGGCCACTGTGAGGCGACTGATCGTGTGGAAGAGAAGGCAGTGATGGCGAAGGCCGCACTGACCGAGATCGACAAGCGATCAGCTTGCGTGGGATGCTCGCTGGTTGGAGAGGTCGTCCTTCTCGAGTGGAAGCGACAAGGACAGTGGCCTGTGGTACATTAATCGATGGGAAAGGGTTGGCACCCTATTTAAGTTTGCTGGCTTCATCTGCGATGCCTACCGCGGGCAATCGAAGGAGGAGTGTTCGAAGAACATACACCCGGTAAATACAGAGAAAGGATATAACCCCTATGCAGCCAAAAAAAACAACCAAATGCGTTTTTTGACCAATTTTGACTCGCGGGGACAGAATATCTACACAATTCAACGCGCAATTAAGGGGTATATAAACATTATTTCGCAATTCTAACAGTTCTGGGTGTTTCGGAAGCATAAATAATGTAGAAATACATCTTCAAACATATGAAAACGTTTTTGTACAAAATTTGGCGAGCGTTTCAAATTTGACTTGCGTGGACACGATGTCCACGCAAGTCAAATTTTTCATTTTTTTAGCTGCATAGAGGTTATATTGAGAGGCAAAAATATGCTGCTATCTCGTTCCATAAATCCATGTTTGGTGAATTCGCGAAAACATAGATTTGAGAACTCATTGTCAGTACTTTGAATTATTTAGCTGTTTGTGGCTCAGGCAGATGCCAACTATTTTCAGCTCTTCATATCGGCATGTGACGTAGAAAACTGCACTGCCAATGTTGTCAAGAGTGTGGCTGATTTTCACGCTGAAGTCAACAGGAGTGCGTCTACTGGTTACATGAAGGTAAGTGCAAAAGATGTCATATTCAAATAAGAGGATTGTTTTACGCCATGGCATAACAGTGCTCTTTTCAGACGTGCTCTGCTCTCGGTTACTGTGCACAGGAGAAGGAACGCGTCGATGACTGCCAGGCGTGCCGAGTCCTCAATACAACCCTTCACATGGATGAGGATGGAATAAAGAAGGTCGTAACATGTTCAAATTTTGAAAAAGCAGGTCGTTATAGGTTGCCTTAGCTCGGTGCTTCGAGATGTCTGTGCAGACAGCTGAAAAGTGCAAAGCGAGCTGGCCCACGGTGAGCAACTATACCAGTTGTGATGATTTGGTGACAATTTCAGTTTATCTCGCTCCTCTGCTCCGAGTCCATAGAAAACTGTACCAATAAACTCGCCAAGATCTACACGGACTTCAAGGCTGCCTTCGAGAAGGACGGAAGCGACATCGAAAAGTTCTGTGAGGAAAGGAAGTTCTGTACCCCTCCAGCCGCTGTTTCCATCGCTCTAATTATCAGTATCTGCATCATCACAGCCCTCATCATCATTGCTCTCGTGGCTCTCGGCGTTGTTCTTTTGCATAAGAAGAGGAATGCCTCTCGGTCGTGATTCTCCTAACAATAAGTTTGCCTCACTTCCACTCTTGTTTTCATCATCATAGCACTGATCATGTCTTAAAATAATGAACTCTAACAATAAAGAGACTGCTTCATTTCCACTAACTCGTCCATCTTGTATTATCGCTTTTATCGACACTCCTCACTAAAGACAATACAAAATAGAAAAAAACAACAAAGCCATTCATTAGTAACATGGTAAAAATTAAAATTCGTTGTATGCAGGGCTTCCGTTCTGCTTCTTCTTATACAAATAAACTGCCAGAATTACAGCAATTAGAATGATGAAAGCTGCGACGAGTGGGAGAACAACGAAAAGGACAATGGACCGGGATGACGAGCAAAATTTCTTATCTTGGCAGAACTTTTCGATGTCGCTGCCGTCCTTCTCAAAGTCCGACTTGAGATCCGTGTAGATTTTGATGAGACTCTCGGTGCAGTTCTCCTTCGACTCGCCGCAGACGACATTGATAAACTGCAATGTTACCGTAATGTTTGAAAATCAGTTCAAGGACTTGTCAAAATATTTTTTCGAGGGCTGTCACTAACTATAGTATAGAAATTATCTATAGTTAGAGATTCACCTTTGGCCAGTTCGCTTCGCATTCTTCTTTCGTCTGATTGACCATCTCGTTGCAGTTCGAGGCGGAGACCTAAAGCAAAGATTGATCAATTCTATGCATAAACAAGCAATCTCGTTCCAAAAGCAATATAGTTACATACATTTGCGATGCCTTCGATATCCAAATGAAGGGTGGTTCCATTGAGGTCGCGGCAAGCCTGGCAGTCGTCAACTTGCGTGAGGGCACTGCCGGTTACAGCGAAAGCAACCAGGAGAGCGATGAGGCGAGACATTCTCGAAGGAGCCAAAGGAGAACGAATGAATCACGCCCACGGAACAGCGGAGTTTATAGGGGATGCGCAGCGAACAGGCGCGCGATCGACTGGCGGTTCCTACTCAGCACCTGGCCAGGCTGTGAGTAATTTCCCGCCATTTCTCGTGCTACCTAGCTAGAGAATGGGGCGAAATATTTGACAGAGGTGCGAGCGTTGGAGGCTGAACACTGCAATCAATGAGTAAGCAGCGGCGAGTGACAGTCACCCGATCAACAATGAGTATTTTCCACAATGTGAGTGTGCAGAGGATTCTGTTATGGTACCCGCTCTCTTGTTGTTGCCTGGCATTCGCAGGGTGTTTTCTTCCGGACAAAGTATTGTTGTTATGAAACAAGGAACGCAGATTACATTCAAGGTGAGGAAATGGGAACTGCGTGAAACGTTGCGGACATAATGTGACGACGACATTTCAATCTTACAAGGGAAGGTAGCGGACTTATAGTTTCGGATCCGAGGCGGACGGGGGCGCTGCATTGCTCTGGTCACCAAACCACCAAATGCGTGTCGAGTGCTGAGACATGCTCTATCAGTAAGTTACACGTGAAGGTGAACGATTCCAGGGTATCAGTTATCACCCGTCCATTTAACTGCATGACTCTGGAATGTATTCAACGTACTGGATTGGAATGAAAAGTGACTGAAGATAAGCGGAGAATTCCTCTCTCACCTTGATTTCGCAGATGACATCGTTATTTTTGCGAGATTAAGAGAACAACAGGTCGAAATGGCAAAAGAGCTCGACAATTCAGAGAGAGTCTCTGGAACTGCGAGTACACAAACCAGGAAGTGGAAGAAGATCGTGTTTATCTCACTGAATTATTAGTAATCTCAATAACAATAAGAAGGACTGGGCGAATCTACAACCCGCGAGGAGGTTCCCGTTCAAAAAAAGGAGGAGAATACTGAAATAATGAACATGCCCCAAATATGGATAGAATATTATAATAATATAAACGATAATATAAACAATATAATAATATAAACGTGTAATATAAACGATAATATAAACGTGTGTGTGGAAAACATGGGAAAGGCGATCAAAAGGCATCATAGGTTCCTAAGAATACAAGGACCCGGTACATGAATTGTCTAAAGTTCAGTCCTTCCCTGCTCGACTGCTTCCCGCTGCCTCTTCTCTCGTCGCAGTTTCCGCTGAGCATCGACAAACATCGGATGACGACGGACGTATTCGATTAGCTACAAGCTTTTATTTCTTCTCATTTCTGAGATGCAAAAATTCTCCAAAGCAGTAAGAGTCAATAGCCATACGCTATCTCTGTCGTCCAGTTGCAAGTCTGGAAACAGGCTAGGGGCACAGCATTCCGCACCTGCTTGACAATCCGCTCAAACTCGTCGACATCGAACGAGTAATTTGTGAACTTGGCGTGGGGCGTGCCGTTGGTAGGGTGTTTTCCCTGAAACATTGCTCCTTTTTCAGTGGTCCGTAACTCTAAGTAACTTTGCCGACGATTTTTTCACATTCTTCTGACAACGGGCTTTTGTCACGCCTGTTCTTTTGAGATTGATCATAATTCTCATGTTTAATGAGACAAACACCGTTCTACGGCTTCTGTGAGTTTCACGCCTCATTACGGTATTGATTTCATTTTACCTCTCCATGAGCCGTGACACCTTTGTTGTCGGCTCCCCACGTCCGATACTTGACTCCACGAAGGCGTGCCAGATCGAGGTAACACCGATCGTCGTCGCAGTTGTATCTAAATGTCAGACATGGTACTGCCACACGTCATTATAAAGTGGCGCTTCCTAAACGTCACCTTGCATACTCGCACTTACATCTCAAAAATAGCCGCCCAGTCAGGAAGGAAAAGGAGGTGCGTCAGGCCAGAGCCGTGCATACCTGAAGATACATTCGATGTCAAGTATCTTGTGACATTTCATAAGGTCGGAAAGAGACCATGGATATGGGTTTCCGAGGGTATTAGTGTCGACAGACCCAACTTACCAATGAAAATATCCGAATTGTGCGTGGAGTCGAGCTGGTCGAGGAACGGGACTTTTCTACAATAAGATTCCTTTCAGATCAAGATCGCTGTTTTGGATAGAGTGATATCATCCCTGGAGATAGACAGTAACTCCCTCTCCTACTGGTGGACGAGGATGGCCACCGCGTTACTGCTCCTATCACATCGGGAGACTGGTGTAATCATAAAAATGCTAACCCATTATAGTCCACGATTCGCACGTCGACACCCGCGATAGTGTGAAGTCGGGCAAGAAGCTGCAAGGGATCTCCATTAATTCTGCGGCTTTCAGCTGCCTTAAAAACCAGGCTCATAATGACTGTGACAAATAGACCAATGGGCCTTGAATGTGAACTTCTCTACTTCTCTCTCTCTAGGCAGGACTGCCTTCTCTTCCTCCACCCTCCTACTCCTTCCTCCCGAAGTCAAGGAGTGTAACAGAGATCAATCGACTCGCAGCGTGGGGGAGACAATGAGACGAGAGGGAGAATCGGTTTCTCTCTGACTGGGTCTCTAAATCGAATGGGGCCTGCACTTTGATGTCCTCTTCCCCCCTGGTGTCCACTACTCGGCGAAGGCAATAAAACGGCGCTTAGAAGCCCTTCCGCCGGAGGCCATTCTCCTGTTCGACTGCTGTCCAGAGGATTTTGTGACCGGCTTATCGCAAACGCTTTCCAGACTCAGTCTGAACGTCTATCATTTTCCCCACTCTAGTCTCTATACCGCTCACTTGACTCCGCAAGACACGGAGATGACTTTTTAGAGGAAACATTCTTCATTGCATTCCACAGCCCTGTCAAGTCCCCAATGTTTAACAAATCTTCTTTCAGAATAAATGTCGCTCTCGCGCCATTCGTCCGCGTCCTCAGGACCAGTGCCGTTTCGGACCTCGAACGAGAACAAGGTTTACCTAACTTTTGAACACATTTTCAAAATCTATAAAAACTAAATTCAGTACACGCCATCCTTCCCCTCCGTACTGTACTATCGCGACACGTTCGGCCTCGAGCCAATCCATGGTGAGCTAATAGTTTTGAGATAAAAATACTTGAAAAATTATCAAGATTAGCAATACAATAGCCATTATATTTTGTTTTATCACGAAAAAAATCTCCAAATCTCTAGTTTCCAAAATAAGAAACGAAAAAAATATTAGGCAATCAGAATAGTGATAATTTAGAAAATCGGCGCTGCACCGACTCGATGCTGACCGACTGCTCGGACGACACGGTGACTACCAAGTCAACGAGTAAGTCGTTCTGATGCTTTCGCTGTAATCTACTCGGGACTTGGGATTGGGTAATTAAATCGAGCGGGAGCATCAAAGCTTCCGACACTTGTCAGGGCTGGGAACGAGACAGTTTATTGTTCCTGGTCATGTCTCTCGAGTCTGACGATCTCTTGGCCTGACATGATGTCTAGGCCAGATTGCAGAGGGGTCATAAAATTCCCTCGAAATTATCCTGGTCCCTGAATCCCGCCCTGAGGTTCTGTCGTGTAGTCAACAACTCGTCCTTACTCCCCCTTTCACTTTGACTACTTCCTCCATCACTGGATTCTGAGATCCTTTGAATCAATGCCCGTTTTTCACCGAATTAATCATATAGCCTGTTTGAGATTAATGTGATGTTATGATGGAAGTATCGATTCTAAGTAATATTGCAGTCCGCACCCCCTACAACATCCAGACGAATCCCATGATGAACGAGAGCGTGATTTCGAAGCTCACGCAGAGCTACCATGTGAGTTGGTGGTGAACCGTTGCACGTCATGTTCGGTGTTCGGGTGGGAAACGTCGTCGTTTGCTCAAGTGTCTCAATTGTGGTGTACCAATGGACGGCATTTAGAAGACGCCTCCATTCATAATCCACAACCCCTTCCAGATGGAACAACTCGTAACGAATCGAGTTCTCGTTCGGAACCCGCGAACTCTGCTCATCCTCGCTCTTCTGATGTTTGCGACTGCGCTGCAGCTCATAATCTTCGCTATCATCAGCGTATTCTTCGATGGCGGGCCGTACTTTTCAGGTAATTGCATTTTATTATCCGATTTTTCTGCGGACACCTTTTGGGTTTCCGACAATTCATGTTATTGTAGGTGTCATAGCCTGTGCCTTCATGATCATTGCCTCTCTCATCCTCGCCGCTTTCCTACGCATCGCACCGACGAGGACCATGATGGTGAGCTCTTAGCCGATTGGATAAGGGCGCTGCTTTGGCGCTGATGGCCTGGGTTCGATCCCTTGCTGTTTCAGAAGATCTCCTGCATCGCTTCCGCGGCTGCTTTTATCATTTCTGTCGGACTGTTCTTCTGGACGGCTATACAGGTTGAAATTAATTAATTATATGAAATAAATGTAAATCAGATCTCAAAAGAGGACGAACGCCCGTCTTTCACGGACTACGATGTTATTCTCTCGCGCGGTGGAGACAGCGAAGATGGAGAGGAGGAGACTCTCGGTAAGGGCTCAATTTACCATCGTCGGAAACGCTTTCAACGAGATTATCTGCCCATCCAAAAAGCCCATTCAAAGTCAAAATCTTGATTGCGCCATGCCCAATTACGTGATAAATAGTACAATATTATAAACGCAACAGCCAGCAGCGAATCATGATCAATTACTTTGCAGGCGCCGCCTCAGCCTACGACATCTCCTCCTCCAATCCGATCGTCTCATCTACGAGGATTGCCATGAACTCGCTGCAGCTGGTCTTTGCACCTATGCACGGTTGGTCCTCTTTCAAATTATTATCAAAACCCAAGATCGCCAATATACCATAAAAATAACGGACCGCGCGCACTTCGATTTACCATCATGGCGATTCTATATTCACAGTTAGCTCACGCAGTGATCCATTTATAGTTCTCGGTAAAGAGCAAGGCAAGAATTGACGCGAAAATCCATCAACATTTTAGCCATGGCCGCAGCGGCGGCGTTTTACTACCTCACTCGAACGTGGCGTGCGCTCAACGATCAGTCCGTCGTGCGGGGATACTTCTTCTCCGAGCCCACCATTGGGCATCAGGTTTGATCTTGAATCCCTGATCTTTGAACTTCGGCCTTCCCAGAAAATCCTGGTGCCCATCGAGCTGCGCCAGGTGTCCTCCATGGAAGACGACGAGCCCGACAACGCCAGCATTGGTGTACAGACAAGCGGAACACGATCAGCCCAGAGAGTTGATCTTTGAGCGTTGAATATAGATCAAAAGGGAACGGAGAATAAAAAGGATCGATATTCGTACCCGAAGCATTCGACATGTCTATGGATTGATTCATGGCAGACTGTAATGAGAGCGCTCTCTCTCTCCCTCTCCATACCCTGCATCCATTCTTCTCCTTCCTTGCACCATCTGTTCCTGGGTGCACCCGTCCCTCCGCGCACCCATCCTGTTGGCTCCTCTTACACTGGTGCACCCACCCGTCCCCACCCCCTCGGTACACCCCTCCTTGCACCGATACAGCACCCGAACTGCACCGAGGATGCACCGGGTGCAAGGAAGAGGAAGAGATGCAATGGCATAATTACTTCCTTGGCATACCAAGCAATGGCACAGCGGCACGCGAATGGCGTAATAAAAAGAAGAAGAAGAGAGAAGACTCCTCGCTGAGAGAGCCAGATGCTCTGTTTTGTATGTTGGATGAGGAGATCTATTGTGCTCTAGAAATAAGAGCTTGAAGTGTTCGATCACTTGGATCACATGCGAACCAAACGTGTCAAAATTCGCGTTCCGTCCAGATGTTCTCTCTCCATTGAAAACGAGGATTCTCTCTTCGGACAGGTGAGAGATGTTAGTTTTAATTCTGCGGAATTCTCGCCATGTCGGTCATTCTCTACATCCTCGAGCCCAAACGTATCGCTCAAAACCTCCGACCAACCTCGTTGACATTGACGATCTGGCGGTGGGCGGTGCTGCGGGAGAGGATGGTGATGCGCACCTGAAGCATCATCTTCGGTGGAGCACCCAATTCTAATTTCTTATTGCCTTTTCATCAACTTTTTTTCTTATATTTAACAACGAGATAGACATGCGGGGCTGAATTTGATTCTTGTGGACTCGCGAAAGAATTTCTGTCTGAGATCAGAGTCTCTTACCGTATCCAGGAGTGGCCCTCGCTGCTCGACGCGCAGCCTGTGCAACAGGTGGTGCGAGAATGCATGCATCAGACCGGATCCCTGGCATCCGTCGATCTGGAAAATTACTTCATTCGCGTATAATATCAAAATTCCGAGGGGTTCTCTCTCTAGAAGCTTCAATGGAGAGACGAGGAGCACAATATTTAAGAGGTTCTCACCAACGGCATATTGTAGTACATGCCGAAGCGCTGACGAGCAAGCAGAGGGAGCATTGCCTGAGTAAGGATCGAAGATTAGAGATCAAATTTCAAATGATATAGGATCAAAGATCACCGCTCACCTTCTTGAAGCAGACCCTCTTGCCATCGAGTGACGTCAGCTCGACGGGCTTGTTCTTCGAGAAGGCCGCCCACGTCGTGCCAAAGTACGTATCGACGAAGCCTCCCATCCACTGCCAATGAGAAAAATAAATCAAAATCTTACAATTGAAAAATTCAAATATCCCTTCCCTTTCTTACCGTAACCCATAATAATAATGATGATCTATTTACAGATTTCCTTGCTTCATCCCACCTCGATTATTGTCAACGAGTAAGACTAATGCGGAGAATGTACCCGATAGTAAAGATCGTGGCCCGAAATAAGGGGGGACACGCTGATCAACACCTTCATATCGCAAAGGGTACATCTACTGCATCCTTTCTCTCCGAGCGATAGTTTCGCAAACTGAACCCCCACTCTTTGACTTACCGTATCCCACCACAGAATATCGACATCCGTGCCGAACTCGCTGCCATTCAAGTGCTGCGATGCGTAGAGGTTGATGAAATCGCAGAAGTGGTGGAACCTCAAAAATAGAGTATAGTCTGGTCGATCAAACTAGACTGTAGTACATGTTGATGGAGGCGTCCAGCTTGATTATGATGGTCGGGCGCTCGAAGATGACGTCACAGTGATCGTCGTCGACGCGGAAGTCCTCACTCGAAGCAAACTGCTTTAGCTCGTGACCCCTGCGAGATCAAACTACATTCTATTTAACTTCACATCATTCAAACTGCATTCTACACTTTCCCTGTGGGATCAAACTGAATTGTAGTTGAGGGTAAATTCGATACCGAGGATGCTTGGTTTGCCAATTATGAAATACCAGCCGTCAGCGGCCGCCTT